>OY740786.1:34398560-34498560 GCA_963514005.1 Raja brachyura | reverse complement strand
CAGTCTGTCCGTATTGGTGGAAATGTGTCAGCCTCGATAACAATCAGCACGGGAGCACCTCAAGGCTGCGTGCTCAGTCCCCTGCTGTACTCACTCTATACTCATGACTGCGTAGCCGGTCATAGGGCAAACTCCATCATCAAGTTCGCTGATGACACCACTCCTGTGGGACGTATCACTGATGGAGATGAGTCAGAGTATAGAAGTGAGATCGACCATTTGACCAAATGGTGCCAGCACAATAACCTGGCTCTCAACACCAGCAAAACCAAGGAACTGATTCTGGACTTTGGAAGGGTTAGGTTGGGGACCCATAGTCCCGTTTATATCAACGGGTCGATGGTGGAGAGGGTCAAGAGCTTCAAATTCCTGGGCGTGCATATCTCTGAAGATCTTTCCTGGTCCGAGAACACTGAAGCAATTATAAAGAAAGCACATCAGCGCCTCTACTTCCTGAGAAGATTACGGAGAGTCATTATGATAAGGAGGACTCTCTCGGACTTCTACCGGTGCACAGTAGAGAGTATGTTGACTGGTTGCATCATGGCTTGGTTCGACAACTTGAATGTCCAGGAGCGGAAAAGACTGCAAAAAGTTGTAAACACTGCCCAGTCCATCATCGGCTCTGACCTCCCTACCATCGAGGGGATCTATCGTAGTCGCTGCCTCAAAAAGGCTGCCAGCATCATCAAGGATCCACACCATCCTGGCCACTCACTCATCTCCCTGCTGCCTTCAGGTAGAAGGTACAGGAGCCTGAAATCTGCAACATCCAGGTTCAGGAATAGCTGCTTCCCCACAGCCATCAAGCTATTAAACTCAACTCAAACAAAACACTGAACATTAATAGCCCATTGCACTTTATCTGATTATTCTTGTGTGTGTATATATATATTCAATAGTATATGGTCACACGGATCTGTTCTGTATTTATTTGTGCCTACCATATTCTGTTGTGCTGAAGCAAAGCAAGCATTTTATTGTCCTATCTGGGACACATGACAATAAACTCTCTTGAAATTCTTGAATCTTGAATCTCGAGGTGCTGTGATCAACTTTGTTTTGCATTATATCCAATAAGATCAGACAATACTGTACATAAATGCAACTAAGTCAGACTCAAGTACAATAGGTAGAGCATAGATAATAATGTACATAAATACAATTAGGTCAAACTCAAAATATAGACACAATAGGCTGGAGTAACTCAGTCCGACAGGAAGCATCTCTGGAGAAAATGAATTTGAGACCATACTTCAGACTTAAGTCAAACTTAAGTACAATAAGTAGAACATAGATAGGATTGTACATAAATATAATTAAGTCAAACTCAAGTACAATAGGTAGAGCAAAGAGCATTTTTTATGATGCCCCCACTACAAATGGCTCGTCGCAGACAGTCGTGCCAGCCTCGATTTGTGTGCACTGCAGGGCTACAAAGGAGACAAAATGTATAATTACCTTCCAACATCTAAGAACCTTGACAGTTCCAATGTCCACTGGCCATTGTGTCAAAGTACATAACCTTTTGTGAATCGTATCGTGCTTATTTCAGCTAAATGCCTGGAAACCTCAAAGCACATTTACAATTACAAACGAGTAACATAAAATTAATGTGTGTGCCAACAAATATTGTTATCTCAATATAGACCTAAATAATAGACAAATGTAGTGAGCTTCCTGCCTGGTGCCGGTTAAGCAGATTAAAATACCAACAGTGCGCAATGCATGGAAATATTGACAGTTCCACAGCCACTGAACGATGTGTGTTGACAAGTGCAAGAGAAACCTGCTTTGGGTCCACTGCACTTGCGCTGCCTTAGATCAACGCATCCAGCAATACACGGGCACATTTTGAATTTTTATAATAAGGTTTTTGCCATGAATGAAAGCTGCAGTTTTGTGCATTGCAGCCGTACCAACATCGCTTCTTCCACACTCTAGTTGAGGTGAAGATCTGCACCACCCACTCCGCTGACATCACCGCCCTTCCCCACCCCCACCGATGTGCTGTGAGAATTTCCTAACCTCAATTTGCCACTTCCAGTTCTTGTTGGTGCCACTTTAGTCAGCCTGAGACCCAGCGCAGTTTGATGAGCTTGTCGCTTCACAGGGCAGAGGAGGAGGAGGAAATATGTCAGAGCTGATGCGGAGGCCTGTCCCTTCCCCTCCTTTGCAGCAGCAAGTCAGAAAACGATACTAATCCCTGGCAACCTTCCATTTCCCCAGACAACCTGTTTTTTTCCCCCTCACCTCCCTTTTTTTGAAAGGATTTCACACATGCTCAGGATGAATTCCTGACCTCCCAAACAACCTTGTGCAGGAAGGAACTGCAGATACTGTTTTTTTTCAATATAGAAGGTAGACACAAAGTGCTGGAGCAACTCAGCGGGTCAGGCAGCATCTCCGGAGAAAAGGAACCAGGCGATGTTTCGGGGCGGAACCCTTCTTCAGTCTGATGAGGGGTTCCGACCCGAAATGTCACCTGTGCCTTTTCTCCAGACCTGCCGAGTTACTCCAGCACTTTGTGTCTGTCTCCCGAGGCCCTTTATATTTAAAATAAAACCTGCACTCTCTCCGTAGCTGCAGCACCATCTTCTGCACTCTGTTTCCATTTTCATTTAGTTTAGTTTAGTTTAGTGTCATGTGTATCGAGGAACAGTGAATAGCTTTGTTTTTGTCGCATGCCCTCCAGTCAGCGGAAAGACTGTACATGATTATAATCAAACTGCCCACAGTGTACAGAAAAATGGAATAATGTGTAGTACAAGATAAACGCCAGAAAAAGCCAACTAAAGAAAGTCTGAGGGTATCCAATGCGGTAGGTGGTAGCTCAGGACCGCTCGATAGTTGGTGATGATAACAGCTGGGAAGAACCTGTCCCTAAATCTGGCGGTGTGCGTTTTCACACTTGTGTACCTCTTGCCTGAGGGGAAAGGGAGTGTTCGGAGTGATACGATGAGTACGATTGTCCTCGTGTATGGCATGATTTGACTGGATAGCATGCACAACTGTATCTCAGTGCACATGAAATAATAAACCAATATCAACAGCAAAATCTAAGCAGCTCCACCCTCTTCGTCAGGAAAGGGTTAATATATTTCAATATGCCCAGAACTTTTGGACAACAGTCTCTTTTTAATGTATTTTTGCATGAATTATTATAGCTTTCGCTTCTTTAATTGGAACAACGTTGTAAAGGTGCCGTTTAAGTGCTTATTTTATCTTTTTATATGAAACAGTGTCGTGTGGGTATACACTGTCTAACGTAATGCAACTCAGAGAAAGAATGGTGCAAGTATATAAGCAGGTATATTGTAAACGCAGCCAGGATAACAGGACGGGATACGGTTTTTTTAGATCCCCAGCCACCTATTTTAACCTCATTCTAAATACTTACACATGGCTCTGCTGAAGAGGGAGTTCGCAGACTGTGAAGGGTATTTTTGACTTTGAGCTGCGGCCACATAGGTTTGGGGGAGGCTCTGTGCAAAAGAGGAGGCGAAAAGCACAGAAATCTCGCTAAAAACTAAATATGTCCTGTAAATAATGTCACTTTTGAAGCATTTGATGTTAAAATAGGAAATGCATTGCCAGCTGTTCCAATATTAGGATATAAATTGATGTTTTTTTTCCAGATAGTAATGACATGTATCCATTTCTTTTTGTACGTTCATCTATATATGTGTGTAATATATACAAACGTGTCGTCTCTGTGTTTGATCTGCCTGGTTTTAATGCGTATGTCTGCGTGGAGATATAAATAAAAATAGCAGGGAGCTCCTTCAGGAAGCCCACGGTCCCTTAATGTTGTACACTGATTGGGTTACTCGGAAACCTCCTACAATGGGCCCCCTGTGTAATTCGATGCATGCTAGTTAGGCTTAGGGTATATTGTCCTCTGTTGTTTATGAAGCCTCCACCCACTCTCCCACCCCACATTAACCGGATCATGTGACTCCGGTAAGTCATTTGCAAGTACAACAGTCTTCTGTGCGCCCCCATTCATTTCCTGCAGGCAGCAGCTGAGAGAGAAGAGACTGTATAAGGGAAGGAAATATTTCTCCTCTGCAGCCTTTCACCAGGTCAGCGCTTTATCATTATTCTTTCTTCCCATTCTTTGTGTTGGACTGGTTCACAACAGAATGGTAGTGGCAAATGTGAGAGCACTGGTTAGCTCGAATTTGACTTGTGTCTTGGTTTGTTTTCCTCGCAGTTCTTTGCAGCTGGCGATCAGAAATCTCAATGGCTTGAATGCATTTTCGTTTGCTGGGCTGTAGCGTGGAATCAGGAGGGGTGCAAATGTGGGAGTGGCAGTGGGAGAGAGAGAGAGAGAGGGAGGCGAGATAACCTCAGTGTTACATATCGTAATCAGCAGCAAAGATGTGCGTCTGTCAATTGATAAGCAGTGTTTCTGGTCGAAGCAGAGCTGGGAACCTGAGGAGGTGCTGTGTTGGATTTTGGGGTCTTGCCTGGAACTGACAGTAGATACTTTCAGAGACTGGTGGACAGAGGGAAGCTTGTTCGGTCCGAGGAATCACCGCTTCACTTCCTAGGAATGCTGAAACCAAAATAGGAGTGCTGTACTCTGGTGGCATCAAACTGTGTTCAAGCTACGTTGCCATGTGAGCAGAAACTCTGGTTTTCATATTCACTGTTATAACCTTGCCCTGCCCAACACCGCCCTTTGCTCACGGATGCCTCTGTAAGCTGGGGGTTTTAAAGCAACACACGGTGCAAAGCCTGACCTTCTCACCTTCTGACCACTACTTTGCTAATGTATAGTTGGCCGCAGCAAAGCTATACATAAGGGGGAGTGACTACGTACACATCATCACACACTCCTCTCACCTCCTGAACGCACAAGACAGAGGGTTGAGAGCACAGAATGCAAACACATACTGGTGCTATCAATCGCCTTTTTATTTCGGTATTTTATGTTAACACGGGCATTTTTGTCAATACAGGAATGCAGAAACACACTTAAGTCGCGGTTGTTATAAAGGGAGGCAGCAATAAATATCTGTTTGTGAGCGTAAGGTGCTGTGGTACGGTTGTTGATCTGCTTTGCAGGAGGGCAGAGGGGGAGTATAAGGAGGAGGGTCTGTGCACACTTGATTACAACAGCACATTGCTTGTAGAGTATTTGTATGATACAGTTTAGTCTTAAAATATGTGAAAACATTTCCAGATACTATCACCTGTCTGAAGTTTTATCTGTCGGCTGCGGTTTAAGGTGTTTTTTAAAGATAAGATTTCAGAGTATGGTGGGAGATTGCCTGAGCTGGTCGATCCCTATCTCACATAATTACTGACCAAAAGTAGTTCCAGTTAGTGTCTACATTTTATAACATTGAAATCATGTGACAGCTCTTCGGAATGAAAAAAAAGGTCCAAATTAAAACATACTGCACGCAATAGTTTGTTTTTGCTACAATGATCTTGCTTTGTTTGAGGATTTTGAAACCAGCTTGGCCAGAAAACCTAACAGTTGCTTTACAGATGGAAATTGCCATCTTGGGGGAGGGGAAGGCAAATGTCAGGTCAAATGTCAAACACACCCAGAGTTGACTAGTTAAGTTGAACTGGGGTTGGGTTTGGAACCCATGTGAAATAGCAGACTCCTTTGTTTCACGAGGAATCCAGAGCTCGGGCAGGAAGCTGCAGTGTTAGATTTCCAGATAGCAGTTACGATTTTTTTTACTCGAAACCTTGACTGATTTTTCCACAATTACTAATTCCTGCGATAAGCTTCCCTTCCCTTCCTTGGCTGCAGATGTTTGCAGACCGAGGACGAACAGGCAAAGGAATAACCATCTTGTGCTTGCTCTGAAATAATATTTAATGAGGAAATTGATGAAGATGCAAATCTGCCCTCATTTTGGTGGGAAAATTTTGGAGTTTTTGTTCCTGGCAGGAGAGAATATCAGCAAAGTTCTTTATTTGGATGCAAATGTCAACATGACTCAAGAGTGGGGGAGTTTCCTGCTCAACTCACATTAAAGAGGTGTCAACGTTAATGGGTTGGGTCTGGGTGGGGACACCACCAAACAGGATTACTTTGGGTGGAGTCGTGCTTAAAAGTCCAAACTCATTTCTGCCACCCAAGTTATTTTTTGTTTACTGTTGTGGATATTTAGAAGACCTATTAATAAAATTAATACTTTTTAAAAATGCTGTCAAGCCAAGTCCATTCCTTTAGCATTTCTTGTTCCACATAGGAGCTCTGTTGATTAACTCATTGCAGGCAATGAGACGTTGTTCTTTCATAATGGAAATGACACATTTCACCAGGTGAAATAGGCTGTTTTGTTTCCCTTATCCTACCCAGAATGCCACAGATGGTTGTGGAGGCCAAGTCATTGGATATTTTTAAAGAGGAGATTGACAATTAGTGTGTGGGAAGGAACTGCAGATGCTGGTTTACACTGAAGATAGACACTATATGCTGGAGTAAGTCAGTGGGTCAGGCAGCATCACTGGAGAAAAGGAATAGGTGACACTTCAGATTGAGACCCTTCTTCAGACTGAGAGTCAGGGGAAAGGCAAACTAGAGGTATGAGATGGTACAGGAGAAATCGGCGCCGTATCTTGATTAGTAAGTGTGTCAAAGGTTACGGGGAAAGACAATAGACAATAGGTGCAGGAGTAAGCCATTCGGCCCTTCGAGCCGCCATTCAATGTGATCATGCTGATCATTTCCAATCAGTACCCCGTTCCTGCCTTCTCCCCATATCCCCTGACTCCGCTATCTTTAAGAGCACTATCTAGCTCTCTCTTGAAAGTGTCCAGAGAAGCGGCCTCCACCGCCCTCTGAGGCAGAGAATTCCACAGACAGAGGGCAGATGAATGGGGTTGAGAGGGAAAGATAGATCATCCAAAGATAGACACAAAGTGCTGAAATGTCCATCTTTGGAATAAATCAGCATTTGTTTCTTTGTTTCTACAATAGATCAGGCATGTTTGAATGATGGAGTAGACTTGATGGGCCGAATGGCCTAATTCTGCTCCTATGACTTATGAGCCATTATACCTTGTATCTAATGTGTAGGAAGGAACTGCTGATGCTGGTTTACACTGAAGATAGGTGGAGTAACTCTGCGGGTCAGGCAGCATCTCTGGAGAAAAGGAATAAGTGACGTTTCTTCAATCTGAAGAAGGATTTCGACCCGAAATGTCGCCTATTCCTTTTCTCCAGAGATGTTGCCTGGCCTGCTGATTTACTCCAGCATTTTGTGTTTATACCTTTGTACCTATTTGGATATAGGCCTAGCACTCAATCATCTGGACTTTATAATAACGGATACTGTGTTTGGTCACTTGCTGCACTTTTTCCAGCAATAACTATGTTCATAGTTGCCTTTTGAGTAACTCTACTATTGGGTAGAATAGAGTTCAACAATTCGACTGGTTTGAGCTGATTTGTATTAATGTCATCCATCCCACCCCACATCCAGGGAGCCAAGTGTGTAAATTCTGTCTGTCCATTGTATTCCATCCAGTAACCCCACCAAGAACTGGCATAAGACTTGCATATAATTAAGAGGACTATGTACAATGCTTGAACAGAAATTATCCATGAGATGCAAGCTTTTAATTAAAATTGTAACCTTTACTTCACCACCATACGAAGATTTCACTCGTGTTCAAAAATAATATGCAATTAGGTTGTGAGCTGCATGAATGAAAATTGATTTTATTTTTCCAACGTGGGAAATGATTACAATGGAAATTGGACCAGGCACTTCTGATCACACACAGATACATCATGCTTGCGTAGATGGTGTTTACTGCATTAAACTATGTGCATTATTATTTTATAGTTTATTTTAGAAATACAGCGTGGAAACTGGCCCTTCGGCCCACCGAGTCCACACCGACCAGTGATCCCCGCATGTTAACACTATCCTACACACACACACTAGGGACACTTTACAATTACACCAAGCAGATTAACCTACATACTTGTACGTCTTTGGAGTGTGGGAGGAAATGGAAGTTCTCGGAGAAAACCCACGCGGTCACTGGGAGGGTTATCAAACTCCGTACAGATATCACCCGTAGTCTGAATCAAACCTGGGTCTCTGCGCTGCAAACACTGTGAGGTTGCTACTCTACCACTGCACCACCGTGCCGCCCTAATGCTAAATCAATAGAGGGTATTGTCGATGTTAAGGTACAGAGGAAGGTAGAGAAATTATAAAGGGTTTCAACAAACGCTACACAGCAAATTCTTCAAAGGCTGGCCGAGCTCAAGTGACAATTGGTGTCCATATGAGGTCCTAAATTGGTGCAGGAATAATAGAAATACTGGCGCTATCTTTCAATTCAATGATACTTTATTGTCATGTGTACCTAGGTACAGTGAAATGCTTTGTTTTTCATAAAGACCTGACACAAGTGTCATCACGTTTCTGGCACTGACAAAGTTGCAAAAGTTCAGCGAACAGTTCTATCTTCTGCCTGCCAATCCCCTTTGGAACCCATGGAATTAGAAGGCCAGTGGCAGTGAAGTCCACAGAATTGACCAAGGTAATGAAAACTGGGAATGACGGTGAATGGTTACTTTTTATTCTCCACACTGGATGCATGTGCAGAGTGACATTCCCCAGTGATTAGTGTTAGAAGCACTGATACTTTTGAAGCGGGGAATTGAGTCGATAGAGCACAGTTTCAACATCTACAGATGGCGCAGAACTGTGGCTGCTTCATTCCTGGCTGAATTCCATGGGATGGAAGAATTCCTGATATATTGAGAAACCAGGAATGCCCAGAGGGAGTCCCAGAACAAAGCAGAGGTGCCAAGGATTATTTGCAGCAAATACTGGCAGGAAGAAGAACATCAGTGGATTCAGCAATAGTGATCTCCCAGTGAGATCTCTGGGGGCTGGTTTTACAATGCAAAGTATGCTTCAGCAGCTTTGTTTGCTGTCTTGAGGAACTAAACCCAAACACAGTTGTGTACACACGAGACTAACTTGTGGACTGTCCTGAGGAATTTCCTTTTGATCCTTATATTCTTCCTTCCTCTCCAGCAGGGTCCATACTATGGTAGCAGTTCCACATGTGTACCAGTCACCCTCAATTTAGACAATCACAAAGTGATACAGAGTAGAAACAGGCTTTTTGGCCCACCAAGTCAATGCTGGCCATCAAGCACCTACTAACTATAATGCTACAAATAAAGAAACAAAGTGCCTGAGTAAGTCAGCAGGTCAGGCAGCATCTGTGGAGAACATGGATAGGTGCCATTTTGGGTCAGGACTCTTCTTCAGACTGAGTCCCAAAAAACAAAATGTTGGCAGTTTGAAGAAGGATCCTAACCTGAAATATCACCATTTTGTGTTTTCCAGCAATACTGTCTGACCCGCTGAGTTACTCCAGCATTTTGTGGCTATTTCTTGGTAAACTAACATCTGCAGTTCCTTGTTTCACCAATAATCCTACACTGACCCCATTTTTATTTCCCCCACTTGCTCGTTAACTACCTCCTCCAGGTTCTACCACTCGCCTACACAGCAGGGACCATTTACAGTGGCCGATTAAACTACCGACCCACATGTTCATGGGATGTGGGGGGGGAAACTGGGTGGCACAGTGGCGCAGCAGTAGAGCAGCTGCCTTACAGTGCAAGAGACCTGGGTTAGATCCTGACTACGGGTGCTGTCTGTATGAAGTTGCTACATTCTCCCTGTGACCGTATGTGTTCTCACCGGGTGCTCTGGATTCCTCCCTCACTCCAAAGACGTACAGGTTTGTAACTTAATTGGCTTTGGTAAAATTATAAATTGTCACTAGTGTGTCGGATAGTGCTAGTGTACGTGGTGATTGTTGGTCAGTGCGGACTCAGTGGGCTGAAGGGCCTGTTTCTGCGCAGTATCTTTGAAATCTAAAGTAAAGTCTAAAGACAAAATTAAATCCACACTGTCATGGATAACATTCAAACCCCACACAGGAAGCATCCAAGGTGAGGACTGAGCCTGCTTCTCTGGCACAATGAAGCAGTTGATCTTCTGGCTATGCCACGGACCTACTCAGCTATAAATCATTTCATCATCCAGGACTGCAAAGGACAATGGAGGAGTACGATTAATCTAACCGCAGATCGCCACAAAATGCTGGAGTAACGCAGCGGGTCAGTCAGCATCTCTGGAGAATAGGGATGGGTGACGTTTCAAGTTGGAACCCTTATTCAGACCTGAAACCACCTCCTTGGTCCTTTGCACCAGAGATGCTGCCTACCTGAGCTGCTGGGTTACTCCAGCATTTTGTGTCTATCTTCAGTATAAACCAGCATCCGCAGTTTCTCCCACACATTAACCTAACCAGCCAATATGGGAATTGATGAGATTGACCTTTGCAAACCTTCTCTTTCTGACGGGCTTGGCAGAGGGAAGTATTCATTGAGATAGGTGTCTGACCAGGATTCCATGTGATCAGATGAGTTTCCCATCTATCAGTTTAGGTTAAAATAATATCTGTGTCAGCATTAAGGACATCTTAGTGGTATCTTCAACAAGCACTTGCTAAGCTGCAGATAGACACAAAGTGCTGAAGTAACTCAGCGAGTCAGGCAGCATCTCTGGAGGAAAGGAATAGGTGACGCTTTGGGCCGAGACACTTCTTCAGTCCATTCCTTTTCTCCAGAGATGCTGCCTGACCCACTGAGTTACTCCAGCACTTTGTGTCTATCTTCGGTGTAAACCAGCATCTGCAGTTCCTTCCCGACCTTTCTAAGCTGCATTTGGGGAAGGGGTTAACATGGTGAATCATAATGTTATGATCTGGGGCTGGAGCCCAGATTACATTTCTTTTTAGAATGTAGAAACAAGGAACAGCGGATGTTAATTTATTCCAAAGCCTGATCTGCTGAGTGACTCCAGGATTTTGTGTCTATCTTTACTTCACTTTTTTATTAGCCCAAGGATACAAAGAAAAATTGAAACACCACTCTTGAATTGCCCATGTCTGCTAAACGAAAGCAGGGGAGGATTCAAGTCCTTCCACTTTACATGGTGCAATATCATACCATGTGATCAAATTTCCACCCAAGACATTTGGGGAAAATTTAAAAGATGGCTGCATATGGAGTCGATGAAACAGCCAGCCTATGTGATCTATTCCTAATCAATTAAACTTGGTGAACATTACCCGCCCTTGTTCTCCAGAGATGCTGCCTGTCCCACGGAGTTACTCCAGCATTTTGTGGCCCTATAACCCTGACTCTCAGTCTGAAGAAGGGTCTCAACCAGAAATGTCACATATTCCTTTTCTCCAGGGATGCTGCCTGGCTCGCTGAGTTATTCCAGCATTTTGTGTCTATCTTTGGCATCCACACTGTCACCTGTAATTGTGAGCGCCACCGGAAATTGGAGGAGCAGCACCTCATATTCCGCTAGGGCAGTCTGCACCCCAGCGGCTTGAACATTGACTTCTCCAATTTCTGGTAGCCCTTGCAGTCTCCTCCCCTTCTCAGCTCTCCCTCAGCCCTCTGGCTCCTCCTCTTCCTTTCTTCTTCCCGCCCCCACTACCACACAACATCAGCCTGAAGAAGGGTTTTGGCCCGAAACGTTGCCTATTTCCTTTGCTCCATAGATGCTGTCGCACCCGCTGAGTTTCTCCAGCACTTTTGTCTACATTGTGATTGATTACTTTACACGTTGCTGTTTATTCTCGCAATTTTCTGGATTTAAAACCCTGCTTTAACTGGACGAAGTTGACATGGTTTGTTTCATTGCTCTTTTATATAAACTGTTTTATTGAGAAAATTGAACTTGTTTGCTGTTCAGTTGATTCTTTGGCATGAGTCACTCGCCTCACTCTATCTCCAGTGTTGGCAACAAATGCCCTGTTAATGGATGATTGCGTAGCCACTTTTAATGTTAGGACTGTGGCAAAATGTACCGAGATGTATGCTTTCGTTCAGAACTATTTGCATTGCCTATCATGGATTCATCTATAACCTTTTTGTTTCACTAGAAGGGGAAAGAAAAAATCACATTCATGGATTGGATGAATTAGTTGGTAGCGAACGGCTATGTAAGCTGAAAAGCTTGGGGAACCTGATTACCGTGTAGGGGAGTGTTTAAGAAGGATCTGCAGATGCTGGGAAATCGAAGGTAGACAAAAATGCTGGAGAAACTCAGCGGGTGAGGCAGCATCTATGGAGCGAAGAGAATAGGCAACTTTTCGGGGCGAGACCCTTCTTCAGACCCAGAATACAAAACCATGTATTGTCTGAAGAAGGGTCTCGACCTGAAACGTTGCCTATTTCCTTCGCTCCATAGATGCTGCCTCACCCGCTTAGTTTCTCCAGCATTTTCGTCTACCGTGTAGGGGAGAATAAGCCATTTGGTTGACAAAGTGACTGTTCAGGATATGGAGGTGTATGAAAGGGGATTTGGGGACACACATATAGTGAGTGAAGATTTTTCTTCTTCACAGGATCATAGATGGATTGCTGCCAGTACAGCTCTCTGGGTTTTGAGGTAACTGATGCCTCATGTGGTGAATATAGATGGCGTGTAGAACACCTTGCAGGTATTCGGTAAAAAAACGTCATGGGAATATAGGAATTCACAAGACAGATTTTGTGCCTAAGCCAAACATGCATTCTTTGTTTATTTAATGCATACATACACATCATTGGAGCTTACTCATTTGTTGTTCGGAATTGTTTCAACCCCTTATATTTGGGAATGGGACAGTCTTCAGCAGGCTGTAATATTTACTGCACTTGGCCCCCTCTCAAAAAGGCCTAACACAAATTATTTGGCTCCGTGTAGTCCAAAATCCATTCCAAATCTGTTCTCTGAAGTTGCAGCAAAACTGATCCATTCTAGCAATTGCGAGGAATTTGTTCTTCACTTCCATTAGTTCCCAGACCTTATTCCAATGGGTGCAGGAGCCATCTCCATGCCAGGGTTACACCACTACCAGAGAGCGATACTGAACTATCTACCTCTTTTGTGACCATCAGACTATCCTTGACCGGACTTGCTGGCTTTACCTTGCACTAAACGTTATTCCCTTATCATGTATCTATATACTGTAAATGGATCGATTGTTACCATGTATTGTCTTTCTGCTGACCAGTCAGCACACTACAAAAAGATTTTCACTGTACCTCAGTGCACATGACAATAAACTAAACTGAACTGACCTGAAACTGAACAGGGAGACAGCCTGAAAGAGGGCTCTATATTGGGAAGTGGCGACAGGTAGGCCATTGTTTATTGGTAGGCCAAGTGCAGTGTGGATGTTCTTCATATTTTTGCAGGTCACTAATAGCTGCTGTGTTGAAATGAGCTGAAAATATGGGCTCAATGGGTGGCACAGTGGCGCAGCAGTAGAGTTGCTGTCTTGCAGCATCAGAGACCTGTGTTCGATCCTGACTATGGGTGCTGTCTGTATGAAGTTTGCACGTTCTCCTTGTGACTAATTGGGTTTTCTCTGGGTGCTCTGATTTTCTCCCACATTCCAGACATACAGGTCTGTTGGTTAATTGGCTTCTGTAAATTGTCACTAGAGTGTAGGATAGAACTAGTGTATGGGTGATTATTGGTAGGCGTGGGCCGAAGGGCCTGTTTCCACGCTGTATCTCTAAACTAAACTAAACTAAACTAAAATAGTAGGTAGACAACAAGCTGGATAAACTCAGCAGGTGAGGCAGCATCTATGGAGCGAAGGAATAGGCGACATTTCGGGTTGCCACCCTTCTTCCTCGATGGAGCGAAGGAATAGGCGACGTTTTGAGTCGAGACACTTTCTTGGTGATGGTGTTAATGGTGGGTTGATTTTTGCAGATCAGGAATCAACCCTCCCATGTGGAGTGGGACGTGTGAGTGAGGTTGTGGCTTTTGGGGTGATGTGGGAGGAGTTCACAATCAGTTAAGTGGCTCAAATGATCAGATTGTGGGTGGGTACTCTCTAGTTCAGGGTGTTTATCACGGGACAATTTGCCAATCAAATTATGTTGCCTAGAAATTTTCCCGGGGCTCTTCCTCCCACCATTTCTCCTTGGTGAACTGATGGTGTGGTTTGAGAGGAAGGATATGAGGTAAATTGTGCATTTATTAAAGTGAGGAGTGAAGATATGATGGGCCAATAATGGCAGCACCTGGGGTATGCAAATTTCCAGTGTGCAATGTGCGAATGACCCAAGGATAAGTTTTGACTGGTGGAGTCCAGTCCAATTCCTGGCATGGTTCAATTTGACAGGGACATAGTCATAGTTGCATATCATGTTTTTAGGTGTGTGTGATAGTGAAGGAACCTATTTGCATTTCCAAGACCTGTTCAGGGGCACAGATTGACATTCAAATATTTTGTATCATAGGGAATGCAGTATGAAAACAAGCCCTTTGGCCCACCGAGTCCGTGCCGGCCATCAACAACCCGTTTGCACTGATCCTACGTTAACCCAATTTTCATTTTCTCCACATTATCATTTACACATAATCAGCCCGGTCACTCTGTCATGTCCTGTCTCTCATCAGGCAAGAGGTACAGAAGTGTGAAAATGTAAACATCCAGATTCAGGGGCAGTTTCTTCCCAGCTGTTATCTGGCAACTGAACCATCCTATCACCCATTAGAGAGTGATCTTGAGCTACTAATTACCTCATTGGAGACCCTCGGTCTATCTTAATCGGACTTTACTGGACTTTATCTTGTACTAAACGTTATTCCCTTTTTCCTGTATCTATGCACTGTGGATGGCGCGATTGTAATTATGTATAGTCTTTCCGCTGACTGGATAGCACGCAACAAAAAGCTTTTCACTGTACCTTGGAACACATGGCCATAAACTAAACTGAACTTCTCCAACATCCTACCACTCAGCTACACATGAGGGGTGATTTGGTTGCCAATTAACCTACCACCCTGAAGATAGACATGAAGTATTGGAGTAACTCAACGGGTCAGTATCTCTGGAGAAAAAGGGTGGGTGTCGTTTTTGGTTGGAATCCTTCTTCAGACTGAAAGTGAAGGGAGATGGGGAGGAACTGGAGGTATGAAAAGGCCAGAACAAATCGGGGCTGGCAACAGATGATCAAGGAAGGGTGGACCCCATAATGAGAACAAATCAGCTCCGGCAACTTTCAATCTGAAGAAGGGTCCCGACCCAAAACGTCACCCATCCTTTTTCTCCAGAAATGTTGACTGACCCGCTGAGTTACTCCAGTACATTGTGTCCATCATTGACATAAACCGGCATCTGCAGTTCCTTTCCACACAACCACCCATTCTGTATCTTTGGGATGAGAGAGGAAACTGGAATTTCCACAGGAAGCCCATGTGATCACAGGGAGAATGTGCAAACTCCAAACACTGATAGCACTGAATGTTTAATTGGTCCCAGGTCTGGCAATTTGAGGCTGTGGCCTGACTAGATATGTCACCCTCCCTGTGGGTAGGATGACTCCCTAGTTTTTAATCATTTTATTGGTGGCAACCCTTTAGATACCTTCAGCATTCCTAATTGTTCGAAGAACCTTCATACGTCACAGGAGCAGAATGAGGCCATTCAGCCCATTGAGTCTACTCCGCCATTCAATTATGGCTGACCTATGTTTGCCTTTCAAACCTATTCTCCTGCCTTGTCCCTGTAACCTTTGACACTAATCAAGTACCTATCAATCTCTGCTCTAAAAATACCCGATGACTTGGCCTCCACAGCCGTTTGTGGCAATGAATTCCACAAATTCACAACTGTGAGAGACTGTGTCCTCTGGCCCTAGAATCAGAATTAAAGGACATTCTTTTCGGAAGGAGATGAGGAGGAATTTCTTTAATCAGAGGGTGGTGAATCTGTGGAATTCATTGCCACAGAAGCCTGTGGAGGCAAAGTCAGTGGATATATTTAAGGCAGAGATAGATTGATTTTGTTGATTAGTATGGGTGGGTCAGAGTTTAGGAGGAAGAGATACTGTGGATCAGCCATGATTGAATGGTGGAGTAGACTTGATGGTCCAAATGGCCTAATTCTACACCTATCTCTTTTGATCTCTTATGAGAATGGAGAAACAGGATAGTGGAGTCCTAGTCCTAGACTCTCCCACTGGTGGAAACATCCTCTCCACATCCACTCTATCCAAGCCTTTCACTATTCTGTACGTTTTAATGAGGTTCCCCCTCATTCTTCTAAACTCCAGTGAATATAGACCCAGTGCCGTCAAACGCTCATCATATGTTAACCTACTCATTCCTGGGATCATTCTTGTAAACTTTTCTCCTCTGAACAAATAACCTCTCTGAGATATCTGTACTCCTCCCATTATGATCTTTTGCCCATCACTTAGTGAATTGACATTTGCTGGCTATGCTATCAGCTGTGAGGGCCATAAGCTCTTGAATTCCTTTCCTAAACCAACCTTGCTTTCCTCCTCTACGAATCTCCTTGCCCTCTGACACTTGGACTAAGCATTTAATCCATGGCTTATTTATCAGGATGCATCACAGCATGGTTTGGGAACAGCTCCATCCAACACCACAAAAAATAGCAGGGAATTGTGGACGCAGCCCAGACCATCACACAAGCCAACCTCCCTTCCATTGATTCCATCTACACTTTTTGCTGCCTCGGCAAGGCCAGTAGCATAATCAAGGACGAGTCGCACCCTGGCCACTCACTCTTCTCCACTGTCCAATCTCAGGCAAGAGGTACAGAAGTGTGAAAATGCATACCTCCAGATTCAGGAAGAGTTTCCTCCCAGCTGCTATTAGGCCACTGAATCATCTTATCAACAACTAGAGAGTGGTCCTGGGCTACTATTTACCTCACTGGAGACCCTCGGCCTATCTTTAATTGGACTTTACTGGGCATTATCTTGCGCTAAATGTTATTCCCATTATTATGTATCTGTACGCTGTGGACTGCTTGATTGTAATCATGTATAGTCTTTCCGCTGACTAGCATGCAACAAAAAGCTTACTGTACCTCTGTACACGTGATAATAAACTAAACTAATATACAACCCAATGCCCAGTTTTCTTTGATGCTCGTGATGTGTCGTGGGTGAACTTGATATATTATGGTGCTGTATAAAAGGAAGTTGATGAAATTCCAGACAAACAATGAAAACAGCGTCATCTCACTGAAACAGTGCAAGCAGACAGCAATCTCACATATTGGGTTGTGCAAGAAAGTTGCGGATATAAACACCAGACTTTATTTTTACTCCGAGGAGGTTGCTGTACTATTCTTATTATTCTTTCTTCTTTATCATTGCTGCCCAATACATGTGAATTGCTAAATGCAAAATATGATGTACCACCTTATTCTGGACGGTTTATCCTGTAGTCTTGTTAGGCCGGTAGATTTTTCCAGAGAGCAGCTGGAACCTAGCACTAGAGATTGCCAGGAGGTAGCTTGAATCTTTGGTGAGGCTGTTTTCTTTCTGTCGCCGCCTGATATGTGTGTTCTGTTGACTATTGAGGAGCTGTTTGCACTGCTCTCAACAAACAGTTTGACCTGTCACTGACGGTACTGCCCTACAGGCCAAGACATGGAGTGAGATAATAAACATTTCACTCTTGATGGCATACGCAAAGATCAAAGACAACAACTAAATATTGATCTAAATGATTAAGACTGATTAATAACGTTTAGTGCCTGCAAGATGTTTTGCATTATTTAAATTGCTTTTGAATTCCACAAGTGATAAAATGTGATTGTTATTACATCATGTCCTATACATGTTAACACAAAGCCTATATCTCAGACTGGTGTCGAGATTTGGGACACGGTGAATGCTTGCCTCCTTTAGTTTGTTAGTTATCTTAGTTTATTGTCATGTGTACCGAGGTACAGTGAAAGGCTTTTTTTGTGACATTCAGTCTGCAGATAGACTATACATGATTACAATCGAACCGTCCACAGTGTACAGATACAGGATAAAGGGAATAGCACAGTGCAAGGTAAAGTCCGATTAAAGATAGTCTGTGTGTCTCCAATGAGGCATATGGTAGCTCAGGACCGCTCTCTAGTTGAGGATAGGTGCTTCTTATTAGGCAAGAAGGCATTTCTTTGCAACATTAGGTGCTTTTAATGTTGCATTCTGGAAAGTTTCTGGAAAGGGTGGCACAATGGTGCGGAAGTAGAATTGCTGCCTTACAATGTCAGAGGCCCAGGTTCGATCCTGACTACGGGTGCTGTTTGTATTGAGTTTGCACATTCTCCTTGTGACCACCAGCTCTGATTTCCTCCAACACTCGGAAGACATACAGATTTGTAGGTTAATTGACTTTGGTAAATTTGTAAATTCTAAATTGTCTCTAGTGCGTAGGATAGCGCTAGTGTATGGGGTGATTGCTGGTCACTGCAGACTCGGTGGGACAAAGACACTGTTTCCACGTTCTATCTCTAAAGTCTAAAGTCATATAAAGTGCCACAGCATTTTTGCTCAGTCACCATATAGTGAGCACCCCCATCGCATAGCAAGAGCAAAGTGGAGATTCCTCCATCTGAATCCCACCCAGATTTCCTTTTGGAGAATGCCCGCAGCAACCGTTGCTGCTACCTTAGTGTTTGGGCTTCCAACTAGTGCTAATTAATGCTGATTTATGGGCAGTTTTACACGGTAAAAGTTGTGGCTGCTGGAATAGTGTTGGAAATAGTCAAAACTAGATTATTTACGACATTAACAGCTGTCTGAAACATTCCTCCCATCTGTCTGATTTTGATGAGGTGCAGAGTCGAGAAGTGCAAGGACACTGAGCTCACCTGCTATGCCAAAGCTTGTTTTTGTGGCTTTAATTCCTGTGCCTCGTTCATCATCATGTTGAAGACTAATATCTTTATTTCATGAATAAAAGTGTGAGTGTCAAACACTTATTCCAGGAATTATTGTAGTGACATTTACGGCATTTTGTCTTTGTTACATCGCTGTGCATAGTGAAACATTCCATGCATCAAAGCAGGATCCTACATACAGGTCCACCACCGATGTTGCGGCAACTGATGGTCCGGCACCTCCTTTAATCCGGACAGAATTTCGAGAGCATGCATAAAATCCGCCCGCCCCCCAACCCGGAATACCCTTCACGAAAATGTGTTATCAAGGCCAATTTGTATGCCGGTATCTCACTCTTCTCACTTTCTCCTCCCTCCCTCTCTCTCTCTTTTGCTTTTTCCCCTCTCTCCCCCCCTCTCTCCCCCCCTCCCTCCCCCCCCTCTCCCCCCCCTCTCCCCCCCCTCTCCCCCCCCTCTCCCCCCCCTCTCCCCCCCCTCCCCCCCCTCTCTCCCCCCCTCTCTCCCCCCCTCTCTCCCCCCCTCTCTCCCCCCCTCTCTCCCCCCCTCTCTCCCCCCCTCTCTCCCCCCCTCTCTCCCCCCCCTCTCTCCCCCCCTCTCTCCCCCCCTCTCTCCCCCCCTCTCTCCCCCCCTCTCTCCCCCCTCTCTCCCCCCTCTCTCCCCCCCTCTCTCCCCCCTCTCTCCCCCCTCTCTCCCCCCCTCTCTCCCCCCCTCTCTCCCCCCCTCTCTCCCCCCCTCTCTCCCCCCCTCTCTCCCCCCCTCTCTCCCCCCCTCTCTCCCCCCCTCTCTCCCCCCCTCTCTCCCCCCCTCTCTCCCCCCCTCTCTCCCCCCCTCTCTCCCCCCCTCTCTCCCCCCCTCTCTCCCCCCCTCCCTCCCCCCCTCCCTCCCCCCCCCTCTCCCCCCCTACCCTCCCCCCCCCTCTCTCCCCCCCCTACCCTCCCCCCCCTCTCCCCCCCTCCCTCCCCCCCCTCTCCCCCCCTACCCTCCCCCCCCCTCTCTCCCCCCCCTACCCTCCCCCCCCCCTCTCTCCCCCCCCTCTCTCCCCCCCTACCCTCCCCCTCCTACCCTCCCACCCTCCCTCTCCTACCCTCCCACCCTCCCTCTCTCTCCCCCTCCCACCCTCTCCTTCTCTCTCTCCCCAGCCTCCCCCTCTCTCTCTCTCTCTCTCTCACCCCTCCCTTGTGTCAGCTCCTCTTACAACAGACTCATGAAGGCAGCTCTGTGGCAATGTTGACATAATTGCTTATTTGTACAGAGAACAGAACGAAGGCAGAGTCCTCCCCCATAGCCAGTGTCCTCCCCTGAATTCTCCTTCCTCTACCCTAGTGCCAGCCTCCTCCGAATTTGTCCCTGCTTTCTGTGTCACACTGCAGTCCCCTGCACCTGTGGCTCAAGTCAGTCTCCGCCTTTCTGTGTGTCAGTGCAGTGCCCGAGGTCAGCCTGGCAGCTGTTTCAGGGAATGTGCAGATGTGGTTTGCTGAAGACGCGGTAAAGGTCGGCGTTCTGTCGCCGCAGTGCCGATGTGCAGTATGAGATCAGGATGCACCAGTCCTGTACGCAGTCTCAGCTTCTGTTCTCCCAGTTAATGTACGCTCCAACGCACAAGATGACCTTTTATCTGTCACAGTCAATTCTTCTCTTCACCAAACCGACACGCATGACTGGTGTCTCATGCCGATTAAAGAATACAGCCTTTGAGTGTTAATTTTAATATTTCGTAGCTATTGGGGCAAATCAAAGAACAACATTTTAGTTTAGTTTAGAGATACTGTGCAGAAACTGGCCCTTCGTCCCACGAGTCCTTACCGACCAGCAATCACCTTGTACACTAGACCTATCCTACACACTAGGGACATTTTACAATTTTTTACCGAAGCCGATTAACCTACGAACCTGTATGTCTTTAGAGTGTGGGAGGAAACCGGGGAAAACCTAAGCGGTTACAGGGAGGACGTACAAACACCATATGCACAGTACCCATAGTCAGGATTGAACCCGGGTCTATGGCACTGTAAGGTAACAACTCTACCTCTGCGCTACTGTGCAGCCCTTAAGAGGATGTTGCCAGGAATCGAGGGCCTGAGCTATAGGGTGAGATAGGGCAGGCACTGACAGTATTCCTTGGAGTGTCGGAGGATGAGAGGTAATCTTGTAGAGGTGTATAAAAACATGAGGGGATTAGAAATGCCTGGTGCACAGTCTTTTACTCAGAGTAGAGGAATCAAGAACCTGAGGGTGTGAGGGGAAATATTAACCGGACTCTGCGGGGCAACATTTTCGCACAGAGGGTGGTTAATAGGTTGGTGGAGGAGGTAGACAGGAAGTCTAACATTCAGAGTCACAAAGCCATACAGCATGGAAACAGGCCCTTCGGCCCAACCTGCCCACGCCGACCAACGTGCCCTTCGGCCCAACCTGCCCACGTCGACCAACATGCCCCCTCTACACTAGTCCCATATGCCTGCGTTTGGCCCATTTCCCTCCAAACACCCTATCCATGTACCTGTCCAAATGTTTCTTAAACATTGCAATAGTACCTGCCTTAACTACCTCCTCTGGCAGCTTGTTCCAAACACCTGCCACCCTTTGTGGTATTCAATTCAATTGTGTGCAAAAAGTTAACCCTCAGGTTCCCATTAAGTCTTACCTCCCTAACCTTAAACTAATGTCTGGTTCTGGATTCCCCTACACTAGGCTAAAGACTAGTGTGTGTTTTACCCAATATATTCCTCTCATGATTTTGTACACCTCTGTATGATCACCCCTCATCCTTGTGCTCCACGGAGTAAAGCCCTAGCCTACTCAACCTCTCCCTGTGGATCAGGCCTTTGGTCCTTAATAAGGCATTTGGACAGGTGCATGGATGGGCAAGGTTTAGAGGGATATGGGGCAAATGCGGGCAGGTGGGACTAGTGTAGATGGGGCACTTTGGTTGACATGGGTAAGCTGGGCCAAAGGCCCTGTTTCCATGTTGTATGACTCGGTGGCCGATTAGGAAAAGGGGAGATGCAACGAGACCTGGGTGTCATGGTCCACCAGTCATTGAAAGTAGGCATGCAGGTGCAGCAAGCAGTGAAGAAAGCGAATGGTATGTTAGCATTCATAGCAAAAGGATTTGAGTATAGGAGCGGGGAGGTTCTACTGCAGTTTTACAGGATCTTGATGAGACCACACCTGGAGTATTGCGTACAGTTTTGGTCTCCAAATCTGAGGAAAGACATTCTTGCCATAGAGGGAGTACAGAGAAGGTTCACCAGACTGATTCCTGGGATGTCAGGACTTTCATATTGATTATTAGAACTGGATGTTACAATCCCTAAAATGTCACTACAATTGACATTCTTGGGTATGACCAAGGTGGATTTTGCTAACAATCAGACACATATTCAGTTATATACCTCAATGTCACTGGGTGATCATTTCTATCTCATCTCATCTCTCTGTACACCTCTGTTGTTTGGAGAGAGTCTTGATTTTGTCTCCCAGACACAGCCTTCTGATCCGGGCAGCGTCCTGGGTCAACCGTGTACTTTACAGGCTGGAGAGGAGCGGTGATATTGGCGCAAGGGAGAGTCTGAATGTCTTTTCCAGATTTCTCAATGATTCAATTATACTTTATTGGGGAGAAGGCAGGGGAGTGGGGTTAGGAGAGAGAGATCGATCAGCCATGATTGAATGATGGAGTAGACTTGATGGGCCAAATGGCCAAATTCTACTCCGATTCCTCATGATCTTATGACGTACAGTGAATTTCTTTGTTTTCCATACAATCATACAGCAGCCCTCACCTAGGCAGTACACAAAAATGGCCACGTTTCCCACGCCGGCAAAGTTACATAAATTCACCGATCAGTCCTGTCTACTGCAGCAGGCAGCCTCCACCCCCCCCCCCCCCCCCCCCCCGCCTCGCCTCTGGGTCCCTCCATTTTTCTCAGCAGCCCCCCACTTTGTTAGCAGCTACCCCTCCTCGCTCCCCGACGGTCCACCTCTTCCCCACTTACTCCAGTCAGTCTGAGCAAGGATCCAGACCCGAGATGTGACCTGTCCATTCCCTCCCCAGATGCCTCCTGACCTGCTAAGTTCCTCCAGCACTGTGGGCTTTACTCAAGATTCCAGCATTGTCGGTGTTTTTTGTGTCTCCACTTTATTACATCTCTTGGAGCATTTGGGCGGTGCCAACTTTAAGCTCAGCGACGTATGTAATACACTGTCTGACCCCTGGCCACACTTAACTGCAAGCGAGACACAAGCCAGAGCCTTCAAACGCAATGTCAGGAAGTGAAAAATAACACTTTTAATAGCACTTCTCTTTGAGTTAAGTTGACATTCGTTGCCAAGCCTCTGAAAGTGTGGAAAGGGTTCAGAGAAGCTTCTGATATATTTGTCTGCCTTGGGGTATTAGGTGTGACTGATGAGACAAGCATAGGTGATTATTTCTAACTGCCCTTAGGAAAGTTTACCATTCTGATAGTTATTCCCACACAGTTACTGCAAATATTTCTGATTGCAGCTTTGTCCATGATATTTAAAACGGTTATTAAAGTGTTTTTGAGCAAAAAGCAACTTGCTGGAGGAACTCCAACAGGGAAGGCAGCATCTTCCCTGCTGGAGTTCTACTTAACCTTATCCACTGCCTCGAAGATATAAAGTGTTGGATGGCCCAGAACTTCCTCCAACTAAACAAGAGTAAGTCTGAGGTCATCCTTCTTGGCCCCTCGGACTCAATCAAAACGATAGCAGGCAGCCTTGGAAGCCTTACCCCATTACTCAAACCTCACGTCAAAAACCTTGGCGTGATATTTGACTCGGCATTGAAATTTGACAAACAAGTCAATTTCATGGTAAAAGCTAGCTTCTTCCAGCTTCGGACGATAGCTAAAATAAAACAATTCCTCCAGTTTGATGACCTCGAAAAGATCATCCACACATTTATCTCCTCCCACCTCGATTACTGCAACTCCCGTTACACTGGCATCAGCCAATCTTCCCTGTCCCGCCTGCAACTGGTCCAAAACGCCGCAGCGAGACTCCTGATGGGCACCCGAAAAAGGGACCACATCACCCCGATCCTGGCCTCTCTCCACTGGCTCCATGTGCGGTTCCGAATATATTTCAAGATCCTTCTTTATGTTTGCAAAACCATTAACGGGCTTGCCCCCACCTACATCAAAAGTCTGTTTACCCACCACACAACCTCCAGGTCCCTCAGATCGGCCGACTTGGGGTTACTGAACATCCCCTGGTCTAGGCATAAGCTCAGGGGCGACCGCGCCTTTGCGGTTGCAGCTCCTAGACTTTGGAACAGCATCCCTCTTCCCATCAGAACTGCCCCCTCCATCGACTCTTTTAAGTCGAGACTAAAAACTCATCTTTACTCTCAAGCCTTTCTTGACGTCTTCTGAGGGAGGGCTATATGTATGTATTTATGTGTGTACTTAATCTATGAACCAATGTTGTATAACGTTAGAACCTCCGCCAATGTAAAGCACTTTGGTCAACGAGAGTTGTTTTTTAAATGTGCAGATTCTCAAACCAGCTCAAATTAGATTGAAATATACAAACTGAACACCTCGTCATTTAAAAAAAAATACACAGAGCCAGCAAGGTTTTCCCCGGAGTCAGCCTATTAAAAAGAAAACACTGTTTTGCAGTAAAGCATACATTACCCATGGCAGCTGGGTAAGCTACTTGCATGGACACAGAAGGAGGCCATTTGGCCTATCTTTTCCCTGCCAGTTCCCAGCTGAACAATTCCATCAGTGCCACTGCCCTCAGTTTATGCATTTTATTTCTTCCCCAATGTTCACAAACACCTCTTTGGTTTTTTAGCCACTTGCCTTTATTAACAGGCATCTCATCGCAGTCTGTTATCTCGACCATACTGAGTCACGCAGCATGGAAGTGGGCCCATCGAGTTTGCGCTATCAATCAGACATTTACACTAATCTAAATGTATTATTCTTTTCACTACACCCCACACCCTTACAAGATTTGAGTATCCACCCACATACTGGGAGGAATTTAAAGCTGTCATTTAACCTACCAACTTTACAGATGTGGGGGCAGGCCGGAGTTGAGCATCCTGAGGAAACCCGGAAATGCATGTGCTCATAGGGAGAATGTGCAAACTCCACACAGACAACACCAGAGGTCAGGTTTTAACCTGGCTCCCTGAAGCCATGAGGGTTTGCATTCTTCATACAACCATCTATAATGAAGTGCCGACCAGCCCATCAAAGCCAACTTCCTGTGAGGACTCGTAGTCAAACGCTCTCAGTTACTGGCATATATCCCAGGTTTACAGTGGAAGAGGTGGTCTCTGGCGAGTCCAGAACTAGGATGCACCAATAAAAAGATATGACAGAATGGGAAATCCTCTAGCCCTCTGCTAATGACTGTCAGGCACACTATCCATCAACAAAGAATAAACTGTTGGAGGTACTCAGTGGGTCAGGGAGCTTCCGTGGAGGGAAATGGACAGAAGACATTTTGGGCCGGGACTTTCTTCTGACCTAAGCAACCACACTATTGATCAGACCACATTTAAATTAGCTCGGGGAATAACTCAGCACGTCAGTCAGCATTTGAGGAATGAGAGGCGGAGATAGTGTAGTAAGTTGAAGACGCCCGACAGAATGAAGAGTTGAAACTGTTTCTCTTCCTGCAGATGCTGCCTGACCTGCCGAGTGTTTCCAGTATTTTCTATGTTTGAATTTTTTACAGGAAATATTTGGCTACTCAAAACAATTGTATCCTGTTTCTTTGTCAGCATCTTGAATAAGGAGGGAAGATCTGATCATAAGTCGTACAATAGTGTAGCTAGTAGAGCTGCTGCCTTACAGCACCAGTGACTGGGATCTTGACCTCTGGTTCAGACTGACCCCGTGATTCTAACCTTGGGTGCTGACTGTGTGGAGTTTGCATGTTCTCACTGTGACTATGTGGGATTTCTCCAGGTGCTCTGGTTTCCTCCCACATTCAAACAAGTGAGGAGTGGTGCATTAATTACCCTTTGCAGATCACCCCTTGTGAGTCAGTGAATGGTACCTTGTAGAATTGATGGGAATATAGAGAGAATAAATTGAGATTTGTGTAAGTGGGTGCTGGATAGCCAGCACGGACTCAAAGGGGTGAAAGGCCAGTTTCTGAGCTGTATGACTACAACTCCATTATTGCTCTATAAATGAATCAGTAGATATAATTTTCCTCACTGGGGAAATGTCAGACCTAATTTTGGACTTTATCACCCCCTGTTGGCCAATGCTAAATGGTTTAATTGGGCCTTTTGATCGATTTTAACCTGGATCCATTTACGGAGGTGCTTGGCAATGGAACAGTTGGAAACTTTGTGAACATCCATTTTCTCGTTCCTACCTTCGGTGTCTGGAACATTAAGCTGGAGTTTATAGCGTTCAGTATTGACAACGGTGCTTTAATGTTCAGAAAGGGTCAGCTGGGAGCTTCATTCTGATGAACTGAATCCAAAATGGCAGAGCCATACCAGATACCACTATGAATCCTTTTTATCTTTTTCAACAACAGACCTTTTCTTTGTCATAGTGGTACAGCACGGAAACAGGCCCATCAGCCCAACTTGCCCACTGTGTTTGGCCCATATCCCTCTAAATCTTTTCTCTCCATGTACCTGTCCAAATGTCTTTTAAATGTTTTGATAGTGCCTACTTCCTCATTCCATACACCCATCCACCACCCTTTGTGTGGAAAAAGCTGCACTTCAGGTTCCTATTAAATCTTTCCCCTCTCACCTTAAACCTATGCTCCCTGCACTGCTGCTTTAGTAGGTTGTATTAATATGTTATTAGCCTTTGTCACAGGTTCAAAACCTTGCACAAATTGAGCACTTAATCTATAATGAGATTTCAGTGTGAGTACTGCGGGGGTGCCACAATGTTAAAAGAACCATTCTATATATCGATATCATCCGACTGTAAACAGCATTGAAACACCCCCCCCCCCCATTCCCCTCCCTGCACACCCCCCTCTTACAGTTTCCCCCTCCCAGCCCACCCCCCTCTTACAGTTTCCCGCTCCTCCCACAACCCACCCTGCACACACCCCTCTTTCTATCTTCCCCCTTCCCTGTGCACCACCCAGACCTCCCACTTATTTCTCCCCCATCTACCACATTCCTTTCTCTGACTGCACAAGTTGAGCCTCTTCAGTCTGCCTTACTCCTTCTGCTTTTATCTCTGGCCTTTGTTTCAACGATCCTCCTATCAACCATCCGCCTGTGTCCGTGTATTAGAAATATAGAAACATAGAAAATAGGTGCAGGAGCAGGCCATTTGGCCCTTCGAGCCAGCATCGCCATTCATTGTGATCATGGCTGATCGACCCCTATCAATAATCCGTGCCTGCCTTCTCCCCATATCCCTTGACTCCACTAGCCCCTAGAGCTCTATCCACCTCTCTCTTAAATCCATCCAGTGACTTGGCCTCCACTGCCCTCTGTGGCAGGGAATTCCATAAATTCACACCTCTCTGGGTGACAAAGTTTTTTCTAACCTCAGTCTTAAATGACCTCCCCTTTATTCTAAGACTGTGGCCCCTTGTGGAACATTTTTCCTGCATCTAGCTTGTCCAGTCCTTTTATAATTTTATATGTTTCTATAAGATCCCCCCTCATCCTTCTAAACTCCAGTGAATACTAGCCTAGTCTTTTCAATCTTTCCTCGTATGACAGTCCCGTCATCCCAGGGATCAATCTCGTGAACCTACGCTGCACTGCCTCAATCACACGGATGTCCTTCCTCAAATTAGGAGACCAAAACTGTACACAATACTCCAGATGTGGTCTCACCAGAGCCCTATACAACTGTAGAAGAACCTCTTTACTCCTATACTGAAACCTCTTGTTATGAAGGCCACATTCTATTAGCTTTCTTCACTGCCTGCTACGCCTGTAAGCCAACTTTAAGTGACAGGTGTACAAGGACGTGTCTCGCTGCACCTCCCCCTTACCTAACTTAACCCCATTGAGATAATAATCTGCCCCCTTGTTTTTGCCGCCAAAGTGGATAACTTCACATTTATCTATATTATACTGCATCTGCCACGCATCAGCCCACTCACTCAACCTGTCCAGGTCACCCTGCAACCTCCTAACATCCTCTTCACTGTTCACTTTGCCACCCAGCTTTGTGCCATCCACAAATTTGCTAGTGTTGCTCCTAATCATTAATATATTAATATTAATGCAAATCATTAATATATATGGTAAACAGTTGCGGCCCCAACACCGAGCCTTGCGGCACTCTACTCGCCACTGCCTGCCATTCTGAAAAGGACACGTTCACTCCTACTCTTTGCTTCCGGCCTGCCAACCAATTTTCTATCCATGTCAACACCCTACCCCCAATACCATGTGATCTAATTTTAGTCACCAATTTAGTAATTTTATTACCCGAAGATAGACACAAAATGCTGGAGTAACTCATCAGGACAGGCAGCATCTCTGAAGAGAAGGAATGGGTGATGGTTCAGGTCGAGAACATCCATGTTCTCCAGAGATGCTGCCCGACCTGCTGAGTTGATCCAGCACTTCCTATCCTTTTCATCTTGCACACATTGGTTACTGTGATTGATTACTTCATTCTAAACATAATTTGTTGGGATTGTAAGGCATCCCAAACATATAGCAAGATATATAAATCCAGATTTTTATTGAAAAGACATTATGCTTTGTTTAACTCAGAGAAGTACCTCCAGTGCATTTGATAATGAAAGCCAATAGGATAATAGTCTTGGCTTGTGATACTTTAAATATATTTTTGCATTCAAGTTCCACTGTGTCCATGCCTGAGCTCCTATATTTGGTTGAAAATGTTCAGTGGCTAAACATATTAATATGTCGACCACTCTGTACAAAGGCTATGCAGTTGAGGGTTTGATTACATGAATCACTTTGAGGTTTACGACTTCAATGCATGATTGTTGGACAGTACGTGTCACCCCTCCCCTCCCACAATCCCCACCACTCCCTCCCCATTCCACTCTTTTGGCCATTACTCAGACTGACTTCTGTTGCTTGGTTACCATGCTGTGTGGTACTCCTGGCATACACCAGGCTTGACAATCTTGCTTAACAAGCATTTGCATTTTGAGCAATCTTCACGTTTTGAGCACACATTGGGGGGCGAAGGGCCTGTTCCTGTGCTGCGCTGTTCTATGTTCTATTGCCTATAATATGCCATGATGGAGCATTTGAGGAATTTTCAATGGAGGTGGTCATCTTGGAGAGGAGGATGCTCCTCAAATTGCAGAGCATCTTGGACAACGCAGCTCACCCCCTCCATGACTCATAGGTTAAGCTGAGGAGTACCTTCGGCAACAGACTGGTTCCACCAAGATGCAGTACAGAATGCCATAGGAGAGCCCCCCCCCCCCCCCCCGAAAATCTTTACACATCCCTAATCCTTTCCACTCCACACTTTAATTTCATTTTTCATGTATCTTGTGCTCTATGACTGGTGACAGATCAATTTTCCTCCTGGTTTAAATAAAGTTCTATCGTATCGTTAACAGGGCTCTCACTTAACTTTTTTTCCCTGTTGTCAGCCGGGCAACTTAGGCAGCTTTTTAGGTTGCCAAATGACAGTTTAGGTGGTCAATTTAAGACGGCTTGCATGACGTGTGCGATAATGTGCTTCAACGAAGTGTGTAGTTACCTGTCGGAATTATGCTCAATGAAGCATTCACATATTATTTCTGCTTCAAATAATGTCACAAACTAAACATATTCACCAATCAAGACATGATATATACCACAATGACATGCAGCAAAGTTACAATACAGTATCTCAACTCTTTATACACAGTGCAATTAATGCAATTTCTATTATTTCTTTCCACTTCCCAACAAAAATGTGGTTGGATTATTCAGCGTATGATTAACCTGTGTCAATAAATCCTGGACCATGGTAACATATATGCTTAACCATGCACACTACAGATTGATGCATGCATGTTTTCTGTGAAGGACTGAAAATTATCATGACATGGCCATAGCATGGGTCATTATTGCTATTGGTACAGAAACCCTCTCGCTTCCCACATAATTTATCAATAACAAAATATACAGGTTGCAAGGAAATTTCTAAAGGCATTTTATGATAATAGCTGTTAAAACCGACTATACCCATCTGACAGGTTAAACATTACACTAACTGACAAGAGATGGCCAAAGGACATAACTGCAGCAAATGTTCTTTTGGTAGTATGTTTAAAGGTGTCCAAACGCCACATTACCGGACATTCAGATTAAATGTATGTGTTGTGAACAGCAATGAAGATACCCAGTTTGTATGCACCAGATTTTTAAAAAAATATTGATAAATGCTGTTTCCATCATTCCCACTTCAGAATTAACCTTAAAATTTCAACCGAAATATCTCTTGACCAGATTTGTGATGTATATGACCGACTATAGAAGTAAAACTTGGATAAATCCAACGTATAGTTGTGAATGTTGCTCATTAAATAACAGCACTGATACTCCATATTAAGAGCATTGATTTGCCGTTAAAATGAATTCTGTAATAACCTGTCAACGGTAGCAGTGACAATCGAACACTGCGGTTTTAATGTTTCACGTGTTCACAATTCACATGTTCACAGAATAGAGGCTGGAATGGGGATCAGTGGAGAGGAGGGGTCCTAGGATAAGGGGGGCGTACAAGAGAGGGATGGGGGGGGGTTAGGAGGTGGGGAGGAAGGAAGGTCAGCGCTCATTGGACATGAACAGTATCATCGCCCTGCTGTCTTGGCCGTCCCTGTGCACCGCCAAGTGCCGCCGCCAAAGGGGGAGGCGATTGGGATCTCCTCGTCACACTCCTCCGCCGGCGAACAGAAGGTGCAGGGCCGAGCGGTGCAGCTGCTTCAGACGGTGGAAGGGGGCCTCCTCCTGGCCTCGGCGTGCGGGAGGGTTCGTTTGAAAGCGGTATCGCCGTTAACGGAGTGGCAAGCAGCGGCCATTATCAGGGCGGGCGGGGTGCGGGAGGAGGAGGAGCAGCTATCACTGCCGCTGTCGCTGCCATGCCAGAGATCTTATGGGATCTTTGGCCGCTGCTGTGCGGGGCCTGTCATTCACCCTGACCCTTCATCACCCAGTATGTTTGCTCCATACTGCGTCGTCGCCGACACGAAACATCACGTTCCTTTTCTCCAGAGATGCTGCCTGACCCACTGAGTTACTCCAGTTTTTCGTGTCTATCTTCGGTATAAACCAGTATCTGCAGTGCCAAGCCGGGCAAAATGACTCGGCATTTAGGTTGCCCGGCGGCACTTTGGGTGGTCATTGGCACCCGGGTAACCGCTAATTTCGAGCCCTGATTGCATCTTAATGCATTTGGCTACAGCCGAGTCAGAAAGTAGTCCTAAAGCTCAGTTCTTCTTCTTCTTCTTTCGTGTGGCATGCACAGCCTAAAGTTGTAGGACAACTTGTTCTATTTGAACTTCCGTTTGTGCATGTTGAGTTGATTGCATTAGTCGAAACAGGGCGGACCACGTGAAGGTTGTAATCTTCCTCAGTTCATTTGCTTCAAGAAAGAGGATTAACCTGATAGACACAAGAACTGCAGACTGGTTAGCACGCAAAAGGTTTTCACTGTGCCTTGACACACGTGATAATAAACTAAACTGAACTGCAGATATTTTATTGTCGAATGTCCCGAAACGGAACAATTAAATCCTTACTTGCAGCAGCCCAACAGTTATGTAAGCATAGTGTGTAGGATGGAACTGCTGGTTTAAACCAAAGATAGACACAAAATGCTGTAGTAACTCAGCGGGTCAGGCAGCATCTCTGGAGAGAAGGAACCGGTGACGTTTCGGGTCGAGAGCCTTCTTCAAACGGTAAACACAGTACTTTGTAAAACGAAACGATACGATACAATAGAACTTTATTTTGTCCCAGGAGGGAAATTGATCGGCCAACAGTCATAAAAAGCAAAATACATGAAACATGAACAAAGTGATGAGTGGAAAGGATTGGGGGGGGGGGGGGGGGGGGGGGGCAGAGGAGAGTCCGCTTATCCCTCGACAGAAGGGGGAGGGGAAAACCCATAATGAACAACAAAAAAATCAGCGTATATATAAAAGATAATTGGAATCTTGAGCAAAAAAAAATAAAGTGCAGGAGGAAATCAAGGGGCCAGGGTGTATTTGTGGGGGGGAATGGACAGACGATGCTTCGGCCGGTCGCTTTCTTTGACAGACAATGTTTTAAGATGAGAGCCCTCTGACTTCAAGCTGAAAAATGGTCCCAACCCAAAATTTCGATACGGCACAGTGGTGCAGCTGCTGCCTCACAGCGTCAGAGACCCAGGTTCGATCCTGACCTGTCTATGTGGAGTTTCAAACAGTTCTCAAAATTGAAATGTCGGGTAGGACCTTTAGTGGGATGCCTCTGGGAACAGTGCTGGGAGTGCGACTGTTTGCAATATATGTCGCCGCCTTGTTGGAAGGGAGCAAGTGTGCGATTGCTCATTTTGCGGATGACACAAAAGGCAAATTTTGATGAGGAGATTTCGAGTTTACGGAAAGAAATTGAGAGAGGGTTAGCAAGTGGGCAGAAAGTTGGCAAATGGAGTGGTACGTGAGAAAATGTGAATTTGTTCATTTTGAAAAGAACATGAACTGCATTATTTAAGTGGAGACAATAACTCCAGTAATCTAGAGGATACACGGATCTGAGGATCCTTGTCCATGGAATGCAGTAGGTGAGCGGGAAGGCTAACCAAACGTTAGCCTTTATCTTGAGGGGATTGAAATGTAAAAGTAGGAAAGTCTTAAAACAACTTTGTGAGAGCACATCTGGAGAACTGCAAGGGTTTTTCATCGTCATACAACAGTACAGCTCATGAACAGACCCTTCAGCCCACAATGTCCATGCTGAACATGATGTTAGGTTTAGCTAACCTCTTCTGCCGGCATGTGATCCATAATCTTCCATTCCCTGCACATCCATGTGCCTATCTGTCAAATGCCACTATTGCATCTGCCTCCAACACCACCCCTGGCACCATTTCCCAAGTACATACCACTCACTGTGGAAAAAAAATGCTCTGCATAATCTCTTTAAAATCTTGCCCCTCTGTCCTTAAAGCTATGTTTTCTGGTCTTTGACATTCCGATACTCCACCTAACCTGTGCCTATTATAATTTGTAAATACTTCTACCAGGTCTCCCCTAAGTCTTCAAAGCTCCAGTGACAACAATCTGAAGATTTTCAACATCTTACAGCTACTACGTTCTAATCCAGGCAACGTTATGGTAAACTTATTCTGCCCCCCCCCCTCCAAATCCTCTAAATCCTTCCTAAATTGGGACCATTAGAATTTCACATGATACAATAAACCCTTGTTTTAACTGTTCCCTTTATAGAGGACGGACCTGCCGATGGCAGCCACAGCTCGCAAGGTGCACGAGTGGGCCTCTCTTCACCCACAGCACAGTCCGGGTGATGTATCTGTTGCTGCGGCACATGTTGTAGCCCCTGGGGTCCGCACATTCTTCAGGCTGCCACCACTGATGGGACATGTTGTATCACTGTGGCCAGAGACCTGGGTTCGATCCTGGCTTCGAATGTTGTTTGTGCATAGTTTGTACATTATCCCTGTAACCATGTGGGTTACCTCCGGCTGCACCAGCTCCCTCCCACGCTTCAAAGACATGCAAGTTTATACATTAATTCGCAGTTGGTAAAATTGCAAATTGCCCCTTGTGTGTAGGATTGCGCTAGGGCTAGTGTACGGGGTGATTGCTGGTCAGCACGGACTCGGTGGGCCAAAGGGCCTGTTTCAGAGCTGAATGTGTCCAAAGTCTAAAGAAAGCAATATTATTTAATTATTTATTCACTTATTATCCCTTTGAAGACTAGCATAGGGTTGCACGTTATTTCCTTTACTTTATTTTAAAAAAATCAATGTTTTAAAACACCATTTAGTCTAATCCATGCATAAAGTGTTGAACTGTGCACAAGCCATTTTCTCTGCACTGGTTTTCTCACAAAACTAAGCTGACTGCGCTGTTCCCTCCCTGAGTTGTCTTCTGCTGCAGACTGTTGATCTACTTTGAATGCATTTTGTGTTTCGGAAGGAGAGGATTTAGTCCCAGATCCAGCTGGCATCATCACTCCCCACCCAACCATCCTTACGCCTGGCTATGCTACAGTGACAGATGGGGCAGTCTGTCAGTACTTTAGTACACTCTGGCTAAGGTGCACCTACACAGCTGCCGTCTGCCTACTTTTCCCTTTCAAAATGTTTTGAAATCTTGTTCTTTTTAAAAAGAAAACTGCTTGGCAGTTTGAAGGCCCCTTGTGCGTAGGATTGCGATGTTATGAATTTAGCATCAATAGTGTGTTTTTATTCAATTAAATTAAAAAAAAGGGTGGCACAGAGGCACGCTGTGGTACTGCCACATCATGGTGCCAGGAACCCGGTTCAAAACTGACCTCGGGTGCTATCAGTGTGGAGTTTGCACGTCTCAATAGACAATAGACAATAGGTGCAGGAGTAGGCCATTCGGCCCTTCAAGCCAGCACCGCCATTCAATGTGATCATGGCTGATCATCCCCAATCAGTACCCCGTTCCTGCCTTCTCCCCATATCCCCTGACTCCGCTCTTTGTAAGAGCACTATCTAGCTCTCTCTTGAAAGCATCCAGAGAACCTGCTTCCACCACCCTCTAAGGCAGGGAATTCAACACTCACCACTCTGTGAGAAAAAGTGTTTCCATTCTAAATGGCTTACTGCTTATTCTTAAACTGTGGCCCCTGGTTCTGGACTCCCCCAACATCGGGAACATGTTTCCTGCCTCCAGCGTGTCCAAACCCTTAACAATCTTATATATTTCAATGAGATTCCCTCTCATCCTTCTAAACTCCGGAGTGTACAAGCCCAGCTGCTCCATTCTCTCAGCATATGACAGCCCCGCCATCCCGGGAATTAACCTTGTAAACCTACGCTGCACTCCCTCAATAGCAAGAATGTCCTTCCTCAAATTAGGGGACCAAAACTGCACACAATACTCCAGGTGCGATCTCACTATGTACAATTGCAGAAGGACCTCTTTGCTCCTATATTCGATTCCTCTTGTTATAAAGGCCAACATGCCATTCGCTTTCTTCACTGCCTGCTGTACCTACATGCGTACTTTCATAGACTGATGTACAATGACCCCCAGATCCCCTCTGTGATTGCAGGAGATTTCTCCAAATGATCTGGTTTCCTTTCATTTGTCAAAGCTTGAGTTAGATTAGTTGTCAATTGCCTCCAGTGTGTAGGTGAGTAGCAGAATCTGGGGGAAATTGATGGGACTGGAGGGGTGGTGGGGGGGAGTAAAATGAGATGAAAGTTAATGGGTGCTTGATGATCAGTGTGGATGTGGTAGTGAAAGACCTATTTCCAAGCTGCATGATATCTGACTTCAGTCAATAATAAGCCAATCTCAAAAATTACTTGCAACCATTATATAATCAATGATATTTTCACTCCGTCCATTCCCTCTCCTCTCCACACCTGTCGATTGAAAGCAATCGATGTTGTTAAGCTTGAAATTGGGCAGAGAGTCCATGAGGATGTTGCCACCTCTTGGGGTGGGTCGTGGGGGGGGGGGGGGGTTACAGAGCTACAGGGAGAGGTTGAGCAGGATTGGACTCTATTCCTTGGAGAGCAGGAGGATGAGGGGTGATTTTATAGAGATGTACAAAAGCATGAGAGGAATAGATCAGGTGCCCAGAGTAGGGGAATTGAGAACCAGAGGACCTAGGATTAAGGTGAGGGGTTAAAGATATAACAGGAGCCTGAGGGGTAACTCCCTCACACATTCCTCATCTGTGGAATTATCTGCCAGAGAAGGCAGTGAAGGCCAATTCGCTGGAAGTTTTCAAGAGAGAGTGAGATTTAGCTCTTAGTACGCCAAACATCGAAATGCGTCTAGAATTTAACTTTCGTGATGGGAGGTTTTTTCTTGACGAGTTTCAGATATGATTTCTATAATATCTTTGCACAATATATTATAAATACAGGTAGATATAGGATGTGGGTCACGACATGAAATGAAAAAGCACCCCGGCCCACGGTCTATCGGAATCAACGGATAAGGGGGCTGGCTCAAAGGGTTGAATGGCCTACTCCAGCACCTATTTTTCTATGTTTCTATAGGGTGGTGGGTGTAAGGAATGAGCTACCGGGGGACTTGGTTGAGGCAGGTACTATCACAATGTTTAAGAAACATTTAGACTGGTACATGGATAGGAAAGGTTAAGAGGGATATGGGCCAAATGCAGAAAGGTAGGACTAGTGTAGATGGGGCATGTTGGTCTGTGTGAGCAAGTTGGGCCAAAGGGCCTGCTTCAATGCTGTAAGACTCTATGTACCACCTGATTCGGGAACAGGTTCTTCTATGCTGTTATCCAATATTTGAATGGTTGTTCCATAAGCTAGGGTACCGTCCCAATCCTCCAACCTACCATTGTTAACATTGGACGTTTTCTCTGTGTAAGCTTAATGCTACAGTGTTGTAACATTATATTTTTCACTGTGGTATCTTTCCCTTTGCAGGACCTGTTGTACTTGTATAAGGCTTGATTGTACTTGTTCGTGTAGAGTATGATTTGATTTCACTGGATAGAACGCAAACAAAAACTTTTTTGCTGCATCTCGGTATCCAGGACAATAAACTAGTACCAATATATTTCAGATTCCATCATCGACTGTATTTTTTGATTTTCATATAAAAGCAAGGTATCATATCTTCCCATCTATATCAATAATACATTTGTAATGTTGGATAGATTTGGTGTTGTTAACAGTTGCAAGGATCAAGGAAGTATCTAATTTCAGAGATGAATGCTGATTCCAGTTATTCAAATTATACACTTAGAAGAGATAACCTAACAGAAAATCCCAGAGAATGGAAATCCCATTGAGCAGGAAAATCAATACTAGTGGACTCTGCATTCATCAGGACACATAGAAACACAAAAAATACGTGCAGGAGTAGGCCATTTGGCCCTTCGAGCCAGCACCGCCATTCAATATGATCATGGCTGATCACCTGAAATCAGTACCCCGTTCCTGCTTTATCCCCCATACTCCTTGATTCCTTTAGCCCTGAGAGCTAAATCTAACTCTCTTGAAAACATCTAGTGAATTGGCGTCCACTGCCTTCTGAGGCAGGGAATTCCACAGATTCACAACTCTGTGGGTGTAAATGTTTCTCCTTATCTCAGTCTTAAATGTCCTACCCCTTATTCTTAAACTGTGACGAGTGGTTCTGGACTTCCCCAGCATCGGGAACATTATTCCTGCATCTAGTAGGTATGTTACAAAACTTACCTTTACCGGCGCTGCACTTCTGCCGCTCCCCCTGTGCGCGACTTTCGCGCCTTGCAGAGGGGGGCGGGCTTAAAGTGCCGTTTTTCCACAGGCCTGGATAATCGATGAATGTCGGGCGATTTGGTTGCTGAAGAAAAATCGCTCCGACATTTAATGAATGGTGGTATTTTTAAATTACTCTAGATTATTTATTAACTAGAGTAATTTAAAAATCACCTTCAAAAGCCGTGACCGCAGACAACTGGAAGCATTTTGCGTAGGGGAGAAAAAAAGGTAAATAGTTTATTTTTATATTAAAAGTTGGTTTTTCGGGAGGCATTAATAATATTTTTATGTTGCGAAATGGGGTCCCCAAAAAATGTATGAACCCCCAGTATTTTTCCCCCCGACTTCACCGCTAACCGCAACGTTCTAATCCACCGCATTCCACTAAAACCCACTCGCTAGTTGATTTAAATGGCCATTAATTTACAGGCATAAAACACTAAATTCCTTCCATTTGGCCCAGAAATTCATGAAAATGAGATTTAAAAATTATGTTATATTGTGGATTATTGTGTGAATGTTATTTGGACACTTAGGCAATTTTAAAAAAGTTTATCTTTTCTTAAGAAATTGATAGATGTTTAGATCTACTCATTGAATTTTGTAATTAGCTACAATTAGATAACTAACTAATTATATGCTTTAATTTCAGGTCATCCAAGTAAGATTGTTTAACATTTGTTTCAGAATGCTTCAATCTATAATAACTGAAAATTTCATTGAGTTCTCTTAATTTTTAAGAATGTTATGGACTTTTAACTTTTCCAGATCACAGCTTTTGAGTTAAGTCAATTGAAAGGCAATGGGAAGCAAGATGCTCATTTCCGAGTATGAAAATGGCCATATCTTTCTTAATACTGAAGATATGAAAGTAAATTAGGTGTCAAATTAAACTTCTTTTTATGCTTTATCTGATGGGATAAATTGCAGACTTGATTTTTAAAATCTCAAAATTTTGTAACATTGCTACATCTAGCATGTCCAATCCTTTGAGAATGTGATATGTTTCTAAAAGAACCCCTCTCATCCTTCTAAATTCCAGTGAATATAAGCCCAGTTGACCCATTCTTTCATCATATGTCAGTCCTGCCGGGTGCAATTTTCCAGGAACTCTGGTCCTAACATGGACCCTTGTCGCCTGGAACCAAATATTGAGAAGTTGTAGGTAGTTGCACCCATTCACATAGTTATTGGTTTAAAATAACTGACAATCACATAAAAAATATAGTTTTCTGATATATCCACAGGTCAAGGGAGGAGTTTGGAAAATCACTCGCTGTGTGACACGGGACATGCTTTGGGTCTGATTTATTCCGAACCTGGGCAGTACCGTGGCACTGCGTTAGAGCTGCTGCCTCACAATGCCAGACGCCTAGCTCGATCCTAACGATGGGTGCTGTCTGTACGGAGTTTGTACGTTCTCCCTGTGACCGCGTAGGTTTTCCTCAGGTGCTTCGGTTTCCTCCCGCACTCCAAAGACATACAGATTAATTTGATTAGGCAAAGAAACTATTTACTAGTTTGTGAAAAATAGGGATTTGTGGCCCAGAAGGTAGGAATTTATGGTAACTGGCAAAATAACCCGAGAGCAGAGCCAGTCTCTTTGTGGAATAGAAAAAGTCCTGAAAAGATGGGAGAAGGTTCAATGTGTGTAGGAAGGAACTACAGATGCTGGTTTACACCGAAGATAGACACAAAGTGCTGGAATAACTCGGCGGGTCAGGCAGCATCTCTGGAGAAATAGGATCTCTTTCCAACAGATTCTAATTCACTGGCTTGTCACTTCCAATGAGTTGCAGTTCCTATCTTTCCTCACACAGTTCAGCCAGTCGGCTGCTGCATTTCAAGCCAGATAATGTCCAGTGCTACCAGAATTCTTCTGGGACTGAGCTATAATTGAAGCACAGTACTGATTATTGGGATTATGAGTACTGATCTTTGGCAATCTTTATGGGGGTGATTTTAAGTACCTTCTTGTCGCAATTAAGTGTTAATTCTATAATGCTGTGCTTTGTGTGTAAATATATATGCCTTGAGTTATGAATACTGAATTTATGTTATTTTGTTTTATTGTCGCTGGAACTTTCAAATAATGTATTAATTTACAAAGTTTTTTTTTAGCTGTAACAAATAATATGCCACTCTTTGTAGGTATCCAGTGTTCCAAAATAGTTACAATTCATTTTGTCTGGTGTTACAAAACTATGCTGTACAAAATGTCTTCTGAAAATGCAATCCATGTCTTAAATCACAGAATGGCTATTTAATACATTAAAAAAAGTGTTTACATTTAGTTTATTGTCACGTGTTCCGAGGTACAGTGAAAAGCCTTTGTTGGGTTCTCATCAGTCAATGGAAAAACAAAACATGATTACAATCAAGCCCTCCATAGTGTGCAGATACAAGATAACGGGAATAACCTTTAGTGCAAGATAAAGTCCAGTAAAGTCCAATTAGAGATAGTCCGATGTTCTCCAATGATGTAGATAGTAGCTCAGGGATGCTCTCTAGTTGGTGATAGAATGGTTCAGTTGCCTGATAACAACTAGGGAGAAACTGTCCCTGAATCTGGAGGTATGCGTTTTCACACTTCTGTACCTCTTGCCTGATGGCAGAGGGAGTGATTGGGATGAGACTTGTTCTTGAATATGCGGGTGGCCTTTATTTCTTGTATCTACCAAAACAATGGAGTCCGACTCAGGAAGTCCATGCCCATTTCAATGAGAATCATGATGCAGAGCATACAAATTGTGGATAGATCCAAACTATGGATACTACTAAGAAACGATGTTTGGTTGTGATTTTTCAGAAATGTTGAATTCAGGTTACCAAATGAACATTGCCCACATGTATCATTCAAATGAATCACTTCAGTGATCATCACTTAATTGCAGCTGTGTCTAAGTTTTTAAATTAATTAAAAAAGTTGGTTCTCATTAGAATTCAAAGCGCAGAGGATGTTTTAAAAGCCCTTGAATATATATATTCCTACTGCGCTAGGAATCAGACGAGTTTCCAGAACCAATTTCACAAGGATATACTTTTGTAAAGTCAAGTTGGTTACAAAATGGAGTTACCTCCTGCACTCGTGCAGAACTCATTGATTTCATCAACTTCAATACGATCTTCAACCCGGCCCTCAAATTCACTTGTACAATCTTTGACATCTCTCTCCCCTCACTTGGTCTCTCTGTCTATCTGCTGATATCTACTACAAGTGCACTAACGCACAAAGCTACCTTAACTACAGCTCTTTTGCTCTAGTTTTTTAAAAATGTGGATAAAATATATTAGAAGTGCTTAATCAATGTGTGAAGTGTTCCAAATTCGGAAAAGACCTACCGTAAAAGATGCTTGTGATTAAAGGTCTAAATGATGAAATACCACTCCTTACTGAATGTGAGGATGTGTCAGTAACATCCCAAAACACCAGCTAATTTCACTACTGTTGGATCTCGACAATTGGCTTCTCTAGTGAATCATTGTGATTCATTGAATGACAACATGACTGGTCTTTTCACATATTGATGTGCTTGTGAACTCTCAGAGTTACCTAGCTACGGTGCTCAAGCTCTAGTGTGTGGGGAAAAAAGAGGAACCAGGTCCTCGTGTGTAGTGGACAAAAGTGATGATAAAATCAATGATTGGTTAGTTTTCCAGTTGGTAAATATGCGTGCAATAGTCACAGTGGAGAAAGATTAAATGCAGTCTGTCATGCAAAACTGAACACTCAAGGTTAGTTTTGAATGCAATAGAATGCAAAAAAAAGCCCTTCAAATAAGATATTTTTATGCTCCTACATGATCAGCCTTGGAATGTGTTAAAAGGTTTAAGAAAGAACTGCAGATGCTGGAAAATCGAAGGTAGACAAAAATGCAGGAGAAATCTGTGGGTGAGGCAGCATCTGTGGAGCAAAGGAAATATGCAACGATTTGGGCCAAAACCCTTCTTCAGACTGATGTGAGGGTGGTGGGAGGGGGGGGGGGGGGGGGGGGGGGAGCATTTCTAGACAAATGCTACACTTGTCACTTTACCTCCCCCCTTGACTCCATTCAAGGACCTAAGCAGTCTTTTCAGGTGCGGCAGAGGTTCACCTCCACCTCCTCCAACCTCATCTATTGCATCCACTGCTCTAGATGTCAGCTGCTCTACATCGGTGAGCTGCTCTACATCCCCTCCCATTCTGAATCAGACCTTTCTGTCCTGGGCCTCCTCCATGGCCAGAGTGAGCCCCACCGTAAATTGGAGGAGCAGCACCTCATATTTCGCTTGTGCAGTTTGCACCCCAGCGGTATGAACATTGGTTTCTCTAATTTCAGGTAGTCCTTACTTTCTCCTCCCCTTCTCAGCTCTCCCTCAGCCCACTGGCTTCACCTCTTCCTTTCTTCTTCCCGCCCCCCATCAGTCTGAAGAAAGGTTTCGGCCCGAAACATTGCCTATTTCCTTCGCTCATTTCCTCGCTGCCTCACCCGCTGAGTTTTTCCAGAATTTTTGTCTACCTTGGAATGTGTTACCTTGTTTGTTGCAGTGATTTTTGTTGTTTCTGCTTCCGTGCTGTTATTTGCAAACTGAGACAATGAGCTGTAAAGTGCTTTGGGATGCCCTGGAGTCGTGAAAGGCGCTGCATTAGTTCCCTATTAATTTAAGCTTTCGCGCAGCTCTCTGGTCCTAGAAGCCATTTAGTTAATTTCACTAGGATGGAATCTTATTAAGATAATCACCTTGCAGTTTATAAGAACAGTGGAAGCAAATTCATTTGGCACACCTTTCTAATATAAATGCAGAATCTGCCCAATCAAATCATCCAACTGCCTGCCTAGAATGAATGGAATCTGTGGCTCCAATGCCTTATCTGAATATCATCCCTGTCATTAAAGGTCGACAAAATTGCTGGAGAAACTCAGCGGTTGCGGCAGCATCTATGGAGCGAAGGAAATAGGCAACATTTCTGGGCTGAAACCCTTCTTCTTCAGTCTGAAGAAGGGTTTCGGCCCGAAACGTTGCCTATTTCCTTCGCTCCATAGATGCTGCCGCACCCGCTGAGTTTCTCCAGCAATTTTGTCTACCTTCGATTTTCCAGCATCTGCAGTTCCTTCTTGAACATCCCTGTTATTAACCTCTCTCTACATGAGGAAGTGCAACCTGGCATCAATTTCTCTACTTGGCTTTTATCAATTTGTCCTTCTAATTTTCTGTGCTCTGGTTTTCATGTCACGTGAAATTATACATTATAATCGCTTAGCTGTCTCTCGACCATCCCTTTCATCTACATCGTTTGAAGGCTGAAAAACAATGTTTTCTTGATCAGTCCGTTTGATTAACTTTGGGAGTTGCCGCATCACTTTCCTCGACACTGCGATCTGGGCCTGTTGATTAGAATCTTTAGTTTAGGGGTATACAGCATGGAAACAGGCCCTTCAGCCCACTCAGTGTGATGACCAGCAATCATCTGTACACTAGTTTAGAGATATAGATACAGCGTGGAAACAGGTACTTCAGCCCACTGTGTCCGTGCCGACCAGCAATCAACCTTACACTAGTTCTATCCTACACACTAGGGACAATGTACAGAAGCCAATAAACCTACAAATCTGCACGTCTTTGGAGTGTAGGAGGAAGCCAGATCACCCGGAGGAAACCCATGTGGTCACAGGGAAAGAAATCCAAACTCCGTGCAGACAGTATCCATAGTCAGGATTGAACCTGGGTCTCTGGTGCTGTAAAGCAGCAACTCTACCGCTTCACCACTGTGCCGCCCTATTAAATGAAACCAACATTTTGGGTACATTTTGCAGCTGAGCTCTTCAGCCACATGGAAACAAATTTAGTGATGCTCAACATTGAAAGAATGAAGAGTTGGATCACTCCCAGATCACTCTTATCCATTGGTGGATAAACGCACTCCATTGTGTACCCTGAGTTTTTTTTTTAAACTGCCGAAGATACTCAATGGATCAGACAGCTTCTGTGGAGGAAAAAGGATGGATGACATTTTGGGTTAGAACCCTTCCTTGAGCCTGAAGAAGACTCCCAACCCAGAATGTTGTCTGCCCATTTCTCTCCACGGATGCTGCCTGTCCCGCTGTTTTCTTCCAGCAGTTTGCATTTTACTCAAAGTTCCAGGACCTGCAGTCTCTTACATCTCCATTTATACCCTACTATCTGTCAACCATTTTGTCTGATCCTTTTGTTCAAAAGAATTAGGCCGTTCGGCCCATCAAGTTTACTCTTCCATTTAATTATGGCTAATCTATCTTTCCCTTTCAACCAAATTCTCCTGCCTTTTCCCCAGAACCCTCAACACCCTTGCTAATCAAGAAAGCTTATAAACTGGAGCTTTGGAAGTAGAGACAGGAGATCTACTAAAGCGAGTGACTTGTTAAAAAATTATTAGGATTTATTGAATCTGGCATTAGCGCAGAGAGGAATTAAACCAAGGATGATCTGTGTTCATCAAATAATCAGTAATTAATTAGTGCATTAGTGCAACTAGGGCTTAGGGTGGCATGGTAGCACCGCAGTAAGAGTTGCTACCTTACAGCGCCAAGAGGCTCTGGTTCAATCCTGACTACGGGTGCAGTCTGTAATGAGTTTGTATATTTTCCCCGTGACCTGTGTGGGATTTCTCTGGGATCTCCAGTTTCCTCCAAAGATGTACAGGTTTGTAAGTTAATTGGCCTTGGTAAAAATAGTCAATTGCCCCTAGTGTGTAGGATAGTGTTAATGTAAGGGGATTGCTGTTCGGCGTGGACTCGGTGGGCTGAAGGGCATTTGTGTCTCTAAACTATACTAAAATTAAATCTAAGGGTAGTTTATAATACAAAATAAGGTGAGAGTTAAAACCTGTATTAACAGTGACACTGTCGCTCCCTGGGTCTCACTATAAACAGAATCCCAACATTACGTAGCAGTGAAGAGTGTTTTTTGGGTGACTATAGCAATGACCGTGCACAACACAAGGGCTGGGAGATTCCCTTCAGACTCTCACCTCCAGCACTGCTGCAAGGAATAGGCAACAATGTTGCCAGATCTGCCGCGTGCAACAGCGATCCGTGCCAGCGGTTGCTGATCTATGTCAGGTGTTCCAGCCCAGCAGAGCTGATTCCTAACTCGCGCTCATCTCCGGCAAAGCCTGTCTGATCAGCTTCTTGGGTTGCTGCACCTTTTGTGAATGGGGCTGCCAGGCCAGGACATACCAGAGAACATGTTCTATCAGGAAGGCTGGCATCTGCAAATTGACACAAACCAATTCCTTTTCATGGAATTTAGTGGTTTTGCATTCAGTGGTTTTTAATGGTTTTGCATTTGAACCAGTTTATTGTCATTGGGCTTTTATTCCTCTTTAAATGGCTTGGCAAGATTCCTTTTACACTAAACCATGCCATTGGAGTTTCTTCGACTATTTGATCTGTAGTTTCATTATAGCATAAAGTATGGCACACAAAATGGCCACAATAGGTCACCATGAATGCATTTGCTTGGCTTTGAATGCATGCAGAGATTCTGAGCCGTGTTAAAGCAAGGAACTGCATATGCTCGTTTATACAAAAGGACACAGAGTGCTGGAGTAATTGAGTGGGTCAGACAGCATCTCTGGAGAACATGGGATGACATTTTGGTTTGGGACCCTTCTTCAGATTGGTTGTGGGGGGGAGTGGGGGTTGTGTGAAAGCTAGACGAAGCGTGGCAGGCGGGGGGTTGAGGGGGGGGGGGGGGGGTTCCCAGAGGAATGGTCTTGACCCCAAAAGCCAACCGTTCATTTCCTTCCAAAAAGCTGCCATATCCACTGAGCACTCCCGACAGCTTGTAATAAAAATGAACTGCTGATGCATGTTTATACCAAAGATAGACACAAAGTGCTTGAGTAACACAGTGGGTCTCTGCAGAAAACGGAGAGGGGACATTTTGGATAGGCACTCTTTTTCTTGCTGTTCAGTCAGGAAGAAGGGACACAACCCGATAAGTCTCCTATACATTTTCACCAGATATCCTACCTGACCCGCTGAGCTACTCCAGCATTTTGTGTCAAACTCTCAGCAACTTTTTTTTTGCTCTGGATTCCAGCATCTGCAGTCTTTTGTGCCTCTGCTTTTACGGGTCACAACCCAGATATGTAATGTTCTCTCTGATCTATGCACCAAATCACCAAGAGTTCTTTGAAGCTAGATTAATTCCAAACACCTGTGTGCAAACTTCCTAAATCTTCTATTAATTGCACAGAAATCTGAACTGAAGGACATTCTGCGACCCTTTTCAAATATATCCCTAGGTATTAAAGGATTTGCAGTATATCAATGGCTTTTAAGTGGTTGAATTATTTGCACAATATGATCCCTCTCCAAGTCTTAAAACAGGGTTCTACTGTTGCAAGCTTTATAAAATAGCTTGGTGCAATGTATGCTCCACACACATGGATCAGTTATCACAGGATTGAACTGGGCTATAGTCAATAATTTACCTTTGAATGAGAGCATAAGCTATGCAACAAAAGCTTGCTGTAAATTGATCAGTTCTATTTCTCAAACTATAAGATGATATCCACTTTAGGTCTGGAGTGGCATGAGGTCTAGGAGTTGACTGGGAGAAGCACATGTCATTTACCAGCACATTTTGAACTGTGGCACAGCTGTTTGCCCTAATCATCATGGCGCAGCGGTAGTTGCTGCCTTACAAGGCCAGAGACCCGGGCTCGATCCTGACTATGGATGCTGTCCGTACGGAATTTGTTTGTTCTCCCCATGACCTGCATGGGTTTTCTTTGGGAGCTCCGTTTTCCTCCCACACTCCAAAGACGTACAGGTTTGTAGGCTAATTGGCTTGGCAAAATTGTAAATTCTCCCTAGTGTGTGTAGGATAGTATTAGTGTGCAAGGATTGCTGGTTGGCGATGACTCAGTGGGCCGAAGGGCCTGTTTCCGCGCTGTATATCTAAACTAAACTAAATTATTTTGAAATATATTCATCAGAGATCATCAGTGATAGGAGTGGAATTAGGCCATTCGGCCCATCAAGTCTACTCGGTCAATCAATCAATCATGGCTGATCTATCCCTCCCTCCTAAGCCCATTCTCCTGCCTTCTCCCCATAACCTCTGACACCATGTATCTTCTATCTTTTATTTCCTTCTAGCCAATATCTTATGATATGGTTTTCCTTTCTGCCCACCTCTTAGACTCGGGTTAAATGGATTGACACCTTCCCGTGTTGCTGTCTGTAACCCGGGTCTCTGGCGCTGTAAGCCACAGTGCCGCTCATGGGTGTGGAGTGATAATGCTGCTGGAAACACAGCCACTGGACTGGGAAACTCAGCAGGCTTGCTACGCTGGATGGGAGTTGGAAGAAGTCTCCCTGTTACATCTGGTCACTTCAGGACTCTGTTCCAACACAGTGCAGTACTATGACAAAGCACCATGAAGGTGGCACTTGCTTATGAGCAGAAGGATATGAGTACTCTCCCTCCAGAGCAAGTGAAGCAATAAATCAATAATAATAAGACTGCAGTTACTTAATGGAGATGAAAAATGCATTGAATGTGCCTGCTGTACCTCATAGCCAGAGCTGCCAACTCTCACGCATTGAGCGTGAGGATCATGCATTTTGTCAAATTCTCACGGTCTCACGTTGATCACAGAATTTCTCACGCTCTGTCCTGAGAAATTCTGTGATCAACGAGAATTTCAAAACTAATATCAACTGCATGGGCCGCGGGTGTTGGAGAGCCGGGGTGGAGGGAGGAATAGCATGGGGGGGGGGCGGATACGGACAGGGAGCTGGGGCTGGCGAGTGGTTGCCGGGCTGGCGAATCGCTGCAGCTCCGGCCATGGAGCAGCCTCAGTGCATCCATCGCTGCCGTGAGAGTCTCTGTGCCGTGAGGAATTCGCCCTGGTGACCGGGATGGACCAGGCTGCGGCTCGGTGCATCCTGGAGGACAACCGGTGGCTGCTGGAAGTAGGTACCAAGCACTGGGTAGAAGTAGTGGAAGATAGTGGCCTTCAAATGGGTGTGGTTGAAGGAAGCATCCTGCTTGCCTGCCAGATTTTCACTTACTGTAACTGCAGGAAAATGGTCCTGATTTTGGGGAAGTTCAGAACCAGTGGTCACACAGTTTACGAATAAGGGGTAGGCTGATTTAGGAATGTGATGAGGACAAACTTTCATCACCCAGAAAGTTGTAAATCTGTGGAATTCTCTGCCACAGAAGGCAGTGGAGGCAAATTCACTTGATGTTTTCAAGAGAGAGTTACATTTAGCTCTTGGGGCTGGAGAAATCAAGGGATATGGGGGGAAAAAGTTAGTGAAAATATTGAGGGTGATAATGACTTCTGGACAGTTTGTTAGAAAAATGAAGGAAATGGTAACAGAATACTTATACAGCTGAGTGAGTATGATTTTATGGATGTGAAATTGTTTTCAACCAATTGATGATTTCTTTGACAAAGTAACTAGCATGTTAGATAACAAGGAAGCCAATGGATGTAGCAAATTATGTTATACAAAATTTGGTCCGTGAAGTGCCCCATAAACGATTACAGCATTAGGTAAGCATCTGAGGACTTGAACATCATAGGTTAAGTCCAGCGGGTCAGATATGAGGCTTTATGTGTGGGCCAGATATATTGTCAGTGCAGAGGGGCTAGGAGCAAGGCCAAGTGTGCATCCAGAATGAAGGTCTGGAATAGTACAAGGTGTGCAGTCTGGGACAATGGGAGTGTTCAGCGCTGGGAACCTAAGCAGGTAAGCAGCTTGATCAGGGTACAATAGTACCAGGTGTGCAGTGAGACCCAGGTTGGTCAACATGGGCCAAGTGCTTTATTATAATCTGATTTCCATACATCAATATACTAACATCATTCATGTGCTGCACCTGTTGATCAGAGCCTGGCTCTACTGTGGAATGTAATTAGGAATATAATTTAGCCTAACCTTATTCATAGCTAATCCAATTTAAAGCATAAATAGTGCATTCAAGTGTAAGTTAAAAGATTTGCTACAGTATGCACCAGATTGCACAATTTCAAGCTGGAAAATGCAAAAGCTCCATACCACCTCAACCACCCCACCCTTGGTCGCTATACTCCCTCGGGCTTGGTCTATCGCAATTTCTCACTCACAACTCTCACCCAATGTTGGCAGCCCTGTTCATAGCCCAACTGGTAAGCATTGCATCCTGCACATCACAGTCGGGCACCGGTGAACCATACATTACTGCAAGCCAAATAATGGGCACAAGGCCCTTATTTTCATATTATGATTGAACTAAATTTTACTCTGCGGCAGAGAGTTCACAGGAGGTCAGACTTGTTTGGCAGGAAATCCACTTAATATTGCGTAATATTTAGTTTCTTCAGAATGTTGCTCAGAGCAGAGGAGGCATAGGTGGCCAGGGTAGCACTGTGGCGCAGTGGTAGAGTTGCTGCCTAACAGTGCCAGAGACCTGGGTTTGATCCTGACTACAGCTGCTGTCGGTACGGGGTTTGCACGTTCTCCCTGTGACCGCGTGGGTTTTCTCCTCGTGCTCTGGTTTCCTCCCACACTCCAAAGATGTACAGGTTTGCAGGTTTATTGGCTATGTAATGTTGACATGTCCATAAATCAAGTGTTTGTAACTTGGGGATGGCCTGTATTTAATAATATTGGGATGACCATTAATATTTTTGGCTTTTTTTTTCTTTTGGAGGGTGGAAAGCTTTTGGAATTGAAAATTCTGGGGCATTTGGGGTCCATAAATGTGTGCTGATTATGCACAGTACCGGAGGCCACACACTTCACTCTATCTCTGGTTTGGCTCCATTGACGTTAATGAAACCTGATTACAGAGATCATTTTATGACAATAATTATATTGTACGTTAAGCACAATCAGGCAAGGATAAATTCCTGAATGGAACTTTATCAACTCCCTTTTCTCCTTTTACATAGAAACATAGAAAACAGGTGCAGGAGGAGGCCATTTGGTCCTTCGAGCCAGCACCGCCATTCATTGTGTTCATGGTTGATAATCCACAATCAGTAACCCGTGCCTGCCTTCTCCCCATATCCCTTGATTCCGCTAGCCCCTAGACCTCTATCTAACTCTCTTGTAAATTTATCCAGAGAATTGGCCTTGACTGCCTTCTGTGACAGAGAATTTCTGATGATATTGCTATACATGACAGAACATCCAAACTGTGGTCATCATATAGTCAGCTAACAATTGACTTCAGAAGGGAAATGTCACGAAACCACAAGCTAGTTTTGATTGTGTCGGCAGTGGAGAGAGTTAGCAGATTTGTATTCTTTGGCATTAACGTCATGGATGGCCCATCCAACACACAGATGTAATCACCAAGAAGGCACGTCACCACCTCGACTTTCTTAGAAGTTTAAAGAGATCTAGCATGGCACCGAATGCTCTAACAAACTTTTACAGATGCACAGTGGAGGTTCTGCTGACTAGTTGCTTCATGGCTTGGTAGCGCAATTCCAATGAACAGGAACGCAAGAGACTGTAGGGAATGGTGGACCATGTGGTGGCACTGCTCCCTCCACAATCAAATGTATCTTCAGTAGGCACTGCCCTCTCCATTATCAAAAGCATGCCAGACATACCTTGATACAATTTAAAGTATTACATAGATTACACTACTCAAAAACAAAATTAAATAGAATTTTTCCTAACATTTCTTCTATTTGCGATGTCAGAATTTAGAAGCTAACTTAATGCATAGGTTTGTAACATGCATAAAACTTAATATTTATTGGGCTGATATTTTTAGAATCATTTCTGAAGTTCTTAAAACTAAATTGGACCCCGATCTAAAGCTAATAATATTAGGAGTTCCTGATTCAAGCTTAATATTAACAGTAAGTCAAATTAATTTTCTTGATTACTGTTTGATAATTGGAAAAAAATGAATATTAAAATTCTGGAAGGGAACATTATCCCCCACAATCAAAATGTTGACTGTGGAAATGTTGGAGACGTTGCATTTGGAGATAATTAGGTTTGACCTAATGGAGAAATACGAACTTTTTGAACAAATATGGTCTCCGTTCATTGATTATTTAAAGGGGTAGCTGAGCTCAGCATTGTAACTCAATAAGTACCCTGGTGTAGGATTAGATGAAAAGATGTATTCTGGGATTTGTATACACATCTCTATAGATATTGTTATGTGAAATTGCTCCATTCATTGTTAAGATGTATTCCTTATTTTTTTATTATATAATAATTGTTTTTTTTTCTTATTTATTTTTATAATTTTTTATTTTTCTTAATTTTATTCTTTTTTATTTTTTATTTTTCTTATATAATCATTATTATTTAATCACCATCTCTTGATTATTAATCTATACTTTTATTTATTTTACCACTCCTTTACTTTCCAACAAAAAGCAGAAGCATACGTAAATTATTCCGTAACATCAGTACAATTTTTGTAACAAGTTTAATTTGTATTTGAAGAATTGTTATACTTTAGACAATATGTATTGCTTCTAATAAAAATATTTTAAAAAAAAACAAAAGCATCTACAGAAGGTACTGCCGTAAGAAGGTTGCATTTATTATCAAGAATTCTCGACATCTGGGCCATGCCTCATTCTCGCTGTAACACGCACAGATGCCCAGATTTCCACATTATCAGGTTCAGGAACAACTAGTTTCCTACAACCATCAGATTCTTAAGCTGACCTACACTGCCCCAATCCCAGTTCAACAATGCAACATTGCAGACCATCTCTTCCATTACCATGGGGCTTTTTTCAAATTATACTTTGCATTCATGTCAATGGTAGAGGAGTCTTTTATATCCAACTTAGTTTAATGTATGGGAAGGAATCATCAATGTCAGGCATGATTTGTATGCCTTAATTTTTAAAGTTGAGCTTGAACTTTGAACAACAAACTGCAGATGCTGTTTCATACCAAGGATAGACACAAAGTGCCAGGGTAACTCAGCAGGTCAGGCTGCATCTCTGGAGAAAAAGGATGGGTGATGTTTCGAATCTAGATCCTTCTTCGGACAGGACGTTTTGGATAAGTACCGAAAACTCAACTATTCTTCGTCTCTAGAGATGCTACCTGACTCATTGAGTTACTCCAGTACTTCGTGTCTATCTTTGAATTTGGAACAATCTGACCTACAGGCAAGAATGTTTCCAACTGAGTCACTTACAATGGGATTGAAATTTGGGATGAGGGAGCAATGGACAACACTCAAGTTTGAAAGGGGAAAATAACCCTTTGAAATAGGTACAGGAAGTCTCTGATAATGAAGGCCGCTTGGCTATTGGAGGCTACTTGTAATATCCCAACACAATTTTCTTCGCTTTTTCAGATGTTGCACAGTGGTATAATAAATGTCCCCGTGAAGCCTGTGAATTTATTGGGAATGAGAATACTGGGCACTGGTGAAGGTGAAACTCAGCTTGTACATCATAACTTGCCAAACAGTTGAGAGGCACTACAGACCATATAACATATAACATATAACAATTACAGCACGGAAACAGGCCATCTCGGCCCTTCAAGTCTGTGCCGAACATCTTTTTTCCCTTAGTCCTACCTGCCTGCACTCATACCATAACCCTCCTTACCCTTCTCATCCATATGCATATCCAATTTATTTTTAAATGATACCAATGAACCTGCCACCACCACTTCCACTGGAAGCTCATTCCACACCGCTACCACTCTCTGAGTAAAGAAGTTCCCCCTCATGTTACCCCTAAACTTCTGTCCCTTAATTCTGAAGTCATGTCCTCTTGTTTGAATCTTCCCTATTCTTAAAGGGAAAAGCTTGTCCACATCATGTTTGGTGTATTCTGGTGTTTGTAACCCCTGCCTTTGGATGTACATCCAACCTATACTCCCAGTAATACCTGACTGACTTTGTGAGCATGTAGATAGTGGATCCATAGATAATGAGAACTTTGTGTAACATTGACTGAACCAGACGCCAAGTCTTCGTGATTTCCAAACAATTGGATATCAAATGATCAGTTTCACTGTTAATAGCACCCAATTGTGTTGAAAGCCAACATTAGACTGGTCTTTCAATCAGGCTGTTCAGAATAATTTATACCGTACATAAATTCATAGGTTCCAGGATCAAAATTAGGCTGTTCGGCCCATCAAGTCTACTCCGCCATTCAATCATGGCTGATCTATCTTCAGTCTCAACCCCATTCTCCTGCTTCTGCCCACAACCCTTGACACCCTTACTGATCAAGAATCTGTCAATCTCCACCTTAAAAATATCCGTTGACTTGGCCTTCACAACCGTCTGTGGCAATTAATTCCACAGATTTACCACTGTCTGACTAAAGAAATTCCTCTTCATCTCCTTCCTAAAGGTACGTCCTTTAATTCTGAGGCTATGGCCTCTGGTCCCGAGACTGTCCGATTAGTGGAAACATCCTCTCCACATTCACTCTATCTAAGCCTTTCACTAGTTGGTAAGTATCAATGAGGCCTAGCCAGTACAGGTACAGTGCTATCAAATACTCAGTGTATTGTACACTCGTAATATGACTGTCTAATCTGTTCAGAAGTAACCCTATTGAAAAAAGGTGCCTCTTGCAGCAAGGTGGGGAGTGAAGAGGATGGGAAGGGGAGGAGGTACATTAATGTTCACTCTTGCATTTAACACTTGCATGAGAGCAGTGCCTTTGGCCTGTGAAAGAAATAACACCTAGATTATAAGAAATGCTGCCAACCTGTGTCTAAACCTCAAAGAGATACTGGCTCACCACAGTGTCTGACACCATTTTCTGTGGTTATTTGGTGTTCGTCTTTATATCATCAAAAATGTAGTTCAGTGTCAATGTGCAGGATAGAAACCAAGGCAAAGATCAATGCTGTTTAAGCACTTTGTGTTACCAGTTTATGCAGTTCGAACTAAATAGCAAATAGACAATAGACAGCAGACAATAGACAATAGGTGCGGGAGTAGGCCATTCGGCCCTTCGAGCCAGCACCGTCATTCAATGTGATCATGGCTGATCATCCCCAATCAGTACCCTGTTCCTGCCATCTCCCCATGATTCTGCCATCTTTAAGAGCCCTATCTAGCTCTCTCTTGAAAGTATCCAGAGAACCGTCCTCCACCGTCCTCTGATACAGAGAATTCCACAGACTCACAGCTCTCTGTGAGAAAATATGTTTCCTCGTCTCCGTTCTAAATGGCTTACCCCTTATTCTTAAACTGTGGCCCCTGGTTCTGGACTCCCCCAATATCGGGAACACGTTTCCTGCCTCTAGCGTGTCCAAACCCTTAGTAATCTTATTGTTTCAATAAGATCCCCTCTCATCCTTCTAAACTCTAGACTGTACAAGCCCAGCCGCTCCGTTCTCTCGGCATATGGCAGTCCTGCCATCCCGGGAATTAACCTTGTAAATCTACGCTACACTCCCTGAATAGCAAGAATGTCCTTTCTCAAATTAGGGGACCAAAACTGCACACAATACTACAGGTGTGGTCTCACTAGGGCCCTGTACAACTGCACAAGGATCTCTTTGCTCCTATACTCGACTCCTCTTGTTATAAAGGCCAACATGCCATTCGCTTTCTTCACTCCCTGCTGTACCTGCATGCATACTTTCATAGACTGATGAACAAGGACCCCCAGATCCCGTTGTACTTCCCCTTTGCCCAACTTGCCGCCATTTAGATAGTAATCTGCCTTCCTGTTTTTTATACCAAAGTGGATAACCTCACATTTATCCACATTAAACTGCATCTGCTATGCATCTGCCCCCTTCCCCAACCTGTCCAAGTCACCCTGCATTTTCATAGCATCCTCCTCACAGTTCACACTGCCACCCAACTTTGTGTCATCTGCAAATTTGCTAATGTTACTTTGAATCCCTTCATCCAAATCATTGATGTATATTGAAAATAGCTGCGGTCCCAGCACCGAGCTTTGCAGTACCCCACTACTCATTGCAAATCTCATGCAACCCAATCTAACTGGCGTGCAAACTGCATTAAAATTACAATATTCAGCAAGCTGAAGTTGTATTTTGTTGAAAAAAAAAATGCAGAAATTGCAAGTCCGAAATGAAAACAAAATCTTGCAGCAAGTCAGGCAGTTATTGTGGAGAGAGAGAAAGTGAGTTCTGGCGAAGGGTATTCAACCTAAAAAATCAATTCTACCAAAGATAGACACAAATTACTGTAGTAACTCAACTAGTCAGGCAGCATCCCTGGAGAAAAATGATGTGATGTCTCGGGTCAGAACCCTTCTTCAGACTGAAAGTAGAGGGGGCGGGGGAAGTGAGGTCACAAAGGAGGTGGAGTGAGGGAGGATCTCACAGAACGCCCTTTGGAGAGGGGAGGAGAACTTTTTCAAAGTGGGCATACCTTGAAGAGACTTTGCAGTGAGCCGATAAATTTGCAGCATTGTGTCTATCGACAGTTCCAAAGATGCTGCCTGACACGCTGAGTTACTCCAGCACTTTGTGTCTACCTTCCTACACATTAATTCTATTTGTCTTTTTCTCAGATGCTGCCTGAATTGGTGAATGTTTCCAGCATTTCCAGGCATTTAGTTGAGTTGGTTCAGAGGCACACATCTGTAATCTTACGGTGCTGCTGAATAATCATACTCTTTGCAACATGAAATACCAGATAACCTAATGGTGCCCAAACATCAACAGCCTGTAGCTTTGCCTTCACACTCTAAATATAGAGCTATTTGGATTTGGAGAGAGATCTACTGCACGATTTATATTCTCACAGGAATGGTTATTAAACCCTTCGTGTTTGAAAAGATGTAAACATAATGGGTGAGGTCAGTGTCTGATGAATGTGTGTATTTAGCTAGTTTCCACATTCAGTAACAGTTTGCTTCAATTTGCTCTAAGCAACATTTTCGTCGGCATGTCTGTTAATATTAAGATTCTGGCCCGCTGAGGTTTTCAGCATAGCAGAGGTCCAGTTGTAGCTGCTGCCTAATTGTTTCTGTCTCTTTTTTTTCTAGCCCTTCAGCAATGTTGTCTTTTGATTTCCATTCTGATATCCTGACCTTCCACCATCACTTTCCATTGCACCATCAGAATTGTGTTTTGAGACTGCTAATCAATATATTATGGGCAAGTTAGAACTTCCTCCAAGTGAATGTTGACACGACTAAAATTGATCTGTGTGGCTTCAAGTATTTCCTCTACTCCATTTTATCTCGCATATGTTGCAGACATAGAATTTGGTGGCTGCTCGCATTGTTTAACCAGATGTGGAATAGAATTTGGTGGCTGCATGCATAGTTTAAACAGATGTTGCAGGCATTTGGTGTTTGAACAAGGACCCCCAGAATTTGCTGTTTGACTCTCAAAGCCCCATACCACGTTAATCACCAAGGTATCTCCACTATTCCCTGGAGCTGCTGAAAACCTCATCTTCATTCCCTCTTTACTCAACTGCACTATCACCAGATCTCCAGACTACACTAGATACTCTCGAACACTGCTGTGCAATTCCAGCCAGGTATAACTCCTGGACGTCCATTAGTCTAGCTCTCAATGCCTTTTATTGATTATCCTTCCACCAAAGTATTGAAATCTTTTCTGGAAACTCGTCTGCCCATCTTTAAAATCCATTCTGGTGGGTTGTTTTCCAGCTCTTCTGATGCTATATATTTGTTTATTTTCCTGCAAAGATCACAATTTTGAAAAGTTATGTCTTTATTTATTTTTTTACTTTGGTGATTAATGTGGTATGGGGCTTTGAGAGTCAAACACCAAATTTGATGGGTTTGCTCCATGGTAGCATTGCAGTTGTGTTACTCCCAAAGCAGTGGAATAATGAACCCAAGATATATCTTCAAATCCAACCGTGGAGACCAATTAACCTACAACCTCCCCACATTTGGGATGTGAGAGGAAACCGGAACACCCGTAGGAAACCCAAAAGGTCACAGGGAGAATGTGCAAACTCCACACAGGCAGTATCTGGGGTCGGGATTGAATCCGGGTATCTGGCGCTGTGAGGCAACAAGTCTACCAACAGCGCCATTGTGCTGCCCCAGTGCATTTTGAAATTAGATCAATAATGGTGTTGTTAAAATTACAGGATTGGCATAAAACTGAGTTGGTTCCTGAAAGACATTTTCACAAATCTGTCCATTTTACTGAATCTGGTCTTATGTGGCTCCAGCCACATAACGATGTAGCTGAAACTAGACCACACACTGAACTGCCCAGCAGGACACTCAGCACAAGGACATGTTTAAAATGGACAATAATTGTAGGACTTGTCATCGATATCCACATTCAATAAAATAATTAAAATAATTAACAGGGAGAGTGCATCTTAACTGTGCACTGCTCCAGGGGATTATAGCAGGTAGGGCAATTTTTATTGCAAGTGAAAGGTTGATTAATAGATGTGTTTGAACTTGATGTAGATTTCTCCAAGTCAATTAAGTAACGGGGCACAATAATGATTTTAAGATTCCCTGAAGGATTTATTAAGTTCAATAGGTTAAGTTAATTCTTGGCAAACTTCAACAATTGACATTTCAGGTCATCATGAAGGTAAGAGGAAGCATTATATCAGCATGTTGCCCATATTTGTCTCTTGTGCTTTAGAGGGAGGAAACAAAAGAAATGTTAAGAGTGATCCTCATGTTTCATAATGAGTGTAGAGTTAGTCTTGCATCTGAGACTCCTTGAGACGGATGTTGATTTTGTAATCCTAACCGCATCGCTCAATACATGTCCTCTTCCACATACATAAAGGTATTCAGTAGCTTGAGGTTTAATATATTTTCTCATATTTTATATTTTTCTTATGATATAGAAGAAGATGATATGCAGATACTTGAGTCTGAAGAAAGGTTTCGCCCAAAAACGTCAGGTGTCTGGAGATGGGTTCCGACCCGAAATGTCGCCTATTCCATTTCTCCAGTAATGTTGACCCGTTGAGTTACTCCAGCATTTGGTGTCTATGTTCGGTGTTAACCAGCATCTGCAGTTCCTTCCTACATACAGTGTTCGGTTCTGGTCATCGTGCTATAGAAAGGATGTTATTAAACTGGAGAGGGTACAAAATAGATGCGCAGGTCTGGAGAGTTTGAGTTATACGAAAAAGCTAGATAAGCTGCATCTTTTCCCCCTGGAAGCATATGAGACTGAGAGGTGACTTTATAGAGGTTTATGAGGGGCATAGATGGGTTACATTGCCACAGTCTTTTCTCCAGTTTAGGGGAGTCTACAACTAGAGAGCATAGCTAGCTGTAAGGTCAGAGGGAAAAGATTTAAAAGGGGCCCAAATGGAAATCATCTTCACAAAAAGGATGGGGCATGCATGGAACGAGAAGCCTGAGGAAGCAATAGAAGCGGGTATAATTATGACTTTGAAAAGACGCTCGGTCAGGTACATGGACAGGAGAGGTTTGGAGGGATATGGGCCAGGCGCAGGCAAATGGGATTAGCTCAGTTGGGCAATTTGGTTGATTTGAGTGAGTGGGACTGAAAGACCTGTTTACGTGACACTATGATGACATACTTGACACTGACCTGAAAGTCATTTATCCAAGTCAGTCCATGCCAAGTCACGGAGCAATCCCATCAACCTATTTAATCGCCGTTGCCAGTGGAGATGGTCGTGAGCTTCAAGATAGACACCAAATACTGGAGTAACTCAACGGGTCAGACAGCATCTCTGGAGAAAAGGAATAGGTGACCTTTTGGGTTGTAACCCTGCTTCAGACTGGAAGATTGAGGTGGGGGAAGGCGGGAAACTGGAGATGAGAAAAGGCCAGAACAAATCAGGGCAGGCAACAGATGATCTCAGGAAGGGTGGAGGAACTAATGACCCATTGTCAACTGGGGAAGATGTGCTAACGAGGGGAATACAAAGATGTGAACAGTGAACCTAGGAGGATGACAAGAATGGGGTAGGGGTGGTGAGAGGGGGTGAGCTTCAAGTTCCTCAGTGTAAATATCATCAACAATTTGTCCTTACCCAATAACATTGATGCTATGGCCAAGAAAGGACGGCAATGCTTCTAATTCCTCAGAAGGCAAAAAAAAAATTGCCATGTCTCCAATGATTCTTACCAATTTCTACAAGTGCACTGTAGAAAGTATACTATTTATAGTACACCAGTTAGTAATAGACAAGATGCGTCATAGTTTGGTATGGCAACTGTGTTGCCCAAGGCAGCAAGAACATTGCAGAGAACTGTGAATGTAGCCCAGCCCAAACCAGTGTCTCTCCTTCTTCTGCAGTTGTATAGGGCTCTGGTGAGACCACATCTGGAGTATTGTGTACAGTTTTGGTCTCCTAATTTGAGGAAGGACATCTTTGTGATTGAGGCAGTGCAGCGTAGGTTCACGAGATTGATCCCTAGGATGGCGGGACTGTCATATGAGGAAAGATTGAAAAGACTAGGCTTGTATTCACTGGAGTTTAGAAGGATGAGGGGGATCATATAGAAACATATAAAATTATAAAAGGACTGGACAAGCTAGATGCAGGAAAATTGTTCCCAATGTTGGGCGAGTCCAGAACCAGGGGCCACAGTCTTAGAATAAAGGGGAGGCCATTTAAGACTGAGATGAGAAAAAACTTTTTCACCCAGAGAGTTGTGGAATTCCTTGCTACAGAGGGCAGTGGAGGCCAAGTCACTGGATGGATTTAAGAGAGAGTTAGATAGAGCTCTAGGGGCTAGTGGAATCAAGGGATATGGGGAGAAGGCAGGCACGGTTATTGATTGGGAACGATCAGCCATGATCATAATGAATGGCGGTGCTGGCTCGAAGTGCCGAATGGCCTCCTCCTGCACTTATCTTCTATGTTTCTATGACTTGGCCATGGAGCTGAAGGGCATAATATGTTTCTAACCCGCCCCCACCCCAATTACACTTCACGCTGTTTTGGAAAAGCACCCAATGTAATCAAGGCCCACTCACATCCTTGTCATTTTGTCTACTCCCCTCTCCTGTCAGATACTACAAAATCTTGAAAATGTGTACCACCGGATTCATAAACAGCTTATTTCCTGAATGGATCTCTCATGCCAAGGATAAATTCATAACCTCACAATCGTCCTTGTCACGGCCCGTGTACTTTTTTAATTACACTTTCTCTGTAGCTGCAAAACTATACTATGCACTATTTTTTCCTTTTCTCTCATGAACTTCGATTTATCTGTTTGATACGATTTGCCCGGATAGCACACAAAATAAGCTTTTCACTGTATCTCTGTACACATGTCAATAATAAGCCATTACCAACACTAATTTTCTCTCTCATGTACATAAATACCAACCTCCTATGCACACCTATACAAGGGTTAATTTGCAGGAATCAATTCACCTAGCAATTTTAGACCAGTACAAGAATAGGTCCTTTGGCCCACAACATCTGTGCCAAACGCAATGCTAAGAGCAACTCTTAGCTGCCTATATTATCTATATCCTTCCATTCTCTGCAAATTCATATGCTTATCCAAAGGTCTCTTAAATGCCACTATCGTTTCCATCTCAACCACAACCTCTGGCAGTGCAGTCCGGGCTATCACCACCATGTATGTGTGTGTGTAAAAAAAAATCCTGCCATTCACATCTCCTTTAAACTTTGTCCCTCTCACTTTAAAGTTATGCTCTCTAGTATTTTATCTCATTTTGAGAGAGAGAGGTTCTGACTGTCGACCCGATCTATCTATACCTCTCATACTTTTATGGACTATTGTCGGGTCTTCCTGCTACCTCCAGCATTTCAGAGAAAACAATTTAAGTCGGCCCAACCTCATATAGCTAATATCCTATAATTTAGGTATCATTCAGGTAAAACACCACCATATCTTTGGGATGTTCAAGGACATCCGAGCACCCAGAGAAAACCCACACAGGCACAAGGAGAATGTGCAATCTCCACACATGCAGTGCCGGTGGTCAGAATTGAACCCGGGTTGCTGGAAGTCTGAGACAGCAGTACTATCTGCTTTGCCATAACAGCTGTATCTGATAATATCTTAGCTGTACTCAACTGATTGAATTTTGGTATAAAGTCTGATGCAACAGCACAATCCATCATTGATTTGCATTCTTCTGCAACACTTTCTGCAACGTTCTTGCTTAACACAAAATAAGCCTTGCCTATTAAACATCATACAAGCAAGACAAGATTGAAGCTAAGTAACTGAACACTCAATATAATTTGCCAATGTGTTATTTCAAATCTTAACCTCCAGCGATTATTCGGAGCAGTGTACTGTGGTGTAATACACAGGTGCAAGTAGTATTGAGAGTGAAGATACCGCAACGTCACCGAGGTTATTATGGTATTAAAACCACAATACATGTTGCAATTATTTTTCCCTGCCAAATTTTGTTTCCAAAAGACTCCACTTCAGATGTTCCAATGTCTTTCTCTTGGATATTGCAATAAGCAGCGGTACAGGATAGTTTGAATGGGCTAAAATGGATGTTAGATATGTCATAGCATTCCAACGTAACCCAACAACACGAGGACCCTTTTAGCAGAAAGGGTAATTGTCTTGATTTTAGTGGCAGTTGGAAACAACAACCACTTTTAAAGCCATGCCTCTAACTGACTATTAAATTTTAACCCCACTTCTGGAGATGACACGCAGATTTCAATTAAAGGGCTGTTGAGTCTTCTGGAAGAAAATAAGAAAGCACTGACATTCAGGCTCTGAGTCTGAAGAAGGGTCCTAACCTGAAACATCATCTATCCGTTCCCTCTACAGTTGCTGCCTGATGCGCTGAGCTCCTTCTGCAATTTGTGTCTTGCACTGACACCTTGGTCAAGCAGACCTTAAAATAACTCACTGAGGCAGTGATAATCATGAGGAAAGATTATCACTTTCCCCCTTTCAAACAAGCTTGGTGGCTGCACAACAAAGATTGATTCTATACACATGGTTTTGAAGGAATTATTCTTCATTCACTGCAATTTTGCTGAGAAATTCTTCTACTTGTTTGGTGAGAAGTTGTCGTGCCTAATTCCGCTGTTCTTTGAACTGTTTTCCATACAGCTGTTTCACAGACTATATGCCGACCATTTACCCGGCAACATCTCTGCCTCCAAATCATTGTGATCACTGACTCCAGAAAGTGACTGACTGAAGAAGATGTTGTGATAGTCTAACATGCACAGAACATGCCCCACTGGTGTTAACAACTCTAATTTATGTAGACCTTTTTCAGGACAAGGGGTCCATGTCCCTTTAAATAAATGCCCCTGCCTTTAGCTATTTAGGTTATTTCCTGTGCTTAATTACTATCATTGTTAGAGCCTTTCCCATTGTAGATCACTTCAGGTCGATACTCCTTGATTCTTATTCACTTCTACAGAAGTTCCAGGTGGGGGGACATTACCTGAACTCTTCATTTGACAGATTCGAACACAAGTATGGTCGCAATTTTATGCATTGATTATCTCCCACCTACTTTGTTTAATTAAACAATAGGGGGAGAGCAAGGAAAGAGTAATTTAACCCACTGTAGGTTTTTTTTCTTTTTAAAGAAGGCCAAATGAAAAATTGAATAGGATAACTCGAGGAAGGAAGACTAGTGTTTGATATCGCTGAACCCAAAATTCCTCAATTATAGTCCTTGCAAATAAAAAAAAGCATTCAGTTCAATGTGAGTAATTTGATTCCACTTTTATTAGTTTATTGAATTGCGTTTCCTTAATAAAGGAATCTGAATCACAAAGGTGTTTGGAACCTCAAAGGAAGGCAATTTTGATTGAAATGTCACAAGCATTGATGCATTTTGGATAAAAGACAGAAAATTTGCTGATTAAAAATTGTACTCGCCCACACCACTGTGTTTAAAGGTTGCTTCTGGTTACTCCCCACCCACCCTGCCTCTTCCCACCCCACTTGACTTAATTTTTGAAACAGGAAAATTTTAGTAAATATTGCAGTGTGGTGACAAATGACTCAACCTGTTGCATTTATCGTAGTTTGCTCAATCTACACCCCCATCCTCTCTCTTATCTGTGATCATAGGTCCTATCGAAAGTTACTTGGTAAAATAGACTTCCTGCAGTAATGAAAACATAATGCTTTAATTAAAGTGTACTGAAGGCCACAGCAGTGATATCTACAGAAGTGATGCTGTTTCTCTACAAAACAGATGTCTGTGGATTTTAGCTTGGCATATTGTAGGAATTTGGCCTTGTTTGTAATGGACTCTACTTTCTAATTATTTGATTGTACTAAATTTGTAAAATATATAACATTGAAATACTTTTATTGCAGCTCATATCCGACATTGCATATTAAAGTAGACCAAAGATAGACACAAGATGCTGGAGCATCTCAGCAGGTCTGGCAACAACTCTTGAGAAAAAGAATAGGTGATGCTTCGGGTCGAGACCCTCCTTCAGATTTCTCAACCCGAAACGTCACCTATTCCTTTTCTCCAGAGATGCTGCCTGATTTGCCGAGTTACTCCAACATTTTGTGTCTATCTTCGATGTAAAACACCATCTACAGTTCCTTCCGACACATTAAAGTAGGCCATTCAGCCCAAATGATCTGCACTAGTATTCTGTTCAACTTGAGATACATTTGGTTCTACTTCATCAAGCAATCATTTAATCAAAATTACCATCATTGGACAAAATGGAGACTGACTTGGTAATGTATTCCTTAGAAAAATAAGTATTGCTGTCCCTTTGAAAGTACTGCCATTATATTGGATTGGTACCGCCACAACGCTAGAAGAGCTGCTGCTGTCTCTGCAGTGTTGGAGACCTGGGTTCAGTCTTGACCTTGGGTGAAGATAGACACAAAATGTTGGAGTAACTCAGCAGGACAGGCAGTATCTCATGGAGAGAAGGAATAGGCAATGTTTCAGGTCAAAACCCTTCAAACTGATGTCAGGGGAGAGAGAGATACATAGATAAGGACGTGTAAGGCGTGAAAACAGGACAAAAGGAATCAAGATCAAGGAAAATGTAGAATAGATTATTGTTAGCTGGAAGAAGGTAACAATAAAACAAACAGAGATAAATTGTAGTTTAAGATGGTAGGACTGGTCAGAGATGGAGAGAGAGAGGGAAAGCAAGGGTTACTTGAAGTTAGCGAAGTCAATGTTCATACCGCTGGGTGTAAGCTGCCATAGTGAAATATGAAGAAGTGTCTCGACTCGAAACGTTGCCTATTCGCTTTGCTCCATAGATGCTGCCTTACCCGCTGAGTTTCTCCAGCATTTTTGTCTACCTTTGTAGTGAAATATAAGGTGTTGTTCCTCCAATTTGTGCTGGGGGTCACTCTAACAATGGAAGATATCTGTGTGGAGTTTGCATGTCCTCCATGTGACTGCATGGGTTTTCTCTGGTTATCTATATTCCTCCCTCGTCCCAAAGATGTGCAGGTTTGATGGTTAATTGGCCTGTGCAAATTGCATCTAGTCTGCAGTGGGTGGTAGAAACAGGTGAGGTGATGGGAATGTGGGAAAAATAAAAGAATGGGATTAGTGTAGGATTTGCATAAATGGATGGTCATCACAGATTCAATGGGCTGAAGGGCTGTTTTCGTGCTGTATCTCTCATGACATTTGATACTGTAATATTTTGGATTTGGCTGTGATTTACTTTAAACATTGGGAATAATATTGGTCACTAATCCCATTGTCATTCAATGCACAGACCAGGGCTGGTTTTTTCATAGATCCCAGTTGCAATTGAATACGGATGGATGTGACCTCGACTGACTCTTGTAAAACATGCAAATGCAGTGCACTAGACCACTGCAGCTGTTGCGTGATCAATACTTAACCAATCACTGCAAATGATTGTCCAGCCAAGTACCCATGTCAAGGGCAGCGATCCAAGTCATTACTGTGTACTGAATCCATAAAAGTAGCCAAAATTATACGGGGAGTTCCAGCCATCCGGATGTTGCATACTGCGGTGCTGCAAATATAGAAAAGAAACTTCATCAGGATGGATTAGTGACAGAATATATCTCCGTTTGGATTAGCTGTGACTGACTGTTGTGATATTTATATAAGTGGCTTTCCTTCTGACGCACTTTTAGATATGTGGTAATTTGCGCCGTGATGGGAATAACAGAGCTGGAGAAAGGTCATGTGTTTTGGCTTGGGATTTATGTGGGGAGAAATTTCTCCTTGTACTTAACCCCACAGGCAAATGTATAAATGTACTTTGACTCTCTCTGTAAAATAAGCCAAAAGCAACGAACAAAAAATGTTAAAGAAGGAACTGCAGATGCTGGAGAATCGAGGGTACACAAAAGGCTGGAGAAACTCAGCGGGTGCAGCAGCATCTAAGGAATGAAGGAGATAGGCGACGTTTCGGACCGAAACCCTTCTTCAGTCTGGCTAGGGATCAGGGAAACGAGAGATATAGACGGTGATGTGGAGAGATAAAGAACAATGAATGCAAAAAAGTATCGATGATAAGGGAAACGGGCCATTGTAAGCTGTTTGTGGTGTGAAAATGAGAAGTTAGTGCGACTTGGGTGGGGGAGAGAGAGAGGGAATGCCAGGACCCGAGGGCTGAGGGAGAGGTGGGAAGGGGAGGAGGCAGCAAGGGTTAACAGAATTGAGAAAATTCAATGTTTAAGCCCAGAGGATGCAGACTCCCCAAGCGGAATATGAGGTGCTGTTCCTCCAACTTGCGGTGTTGCTCACTCTGGCCGTGAAGGAGGCCCAGGACCGAGAGGTCGGATACGGAATGGGAGGGGGAGTTGAAGTGCTGAGCCACCGGGAGGTCAGGTTGGTTACTGCGGACCGAATGGTGAACAAAAAATGTTCACCATTCTCAATTTAGTTTGTTTAGTGTAAGTTCAGCAAAGTATTATTTCATTCAACATAGTGCTACAATAGTATACATTTTATCTTCCAAGAATCTATTGTTTAGACTTTTAGACTTTAGAGATACTTTGTGGAAACAGACCCTTCGGCCCACAGAGTCCGTGACGATCAGCAATCATCCCGTACACTAGCACTATCCTACACTATCCTAGGGGCAATTTACATTTTTTTTTTTACAGAAGCCAATTAACCTACAAATCTGTACATCTTTGGCGTGTGGAAGGAAACTGGAACACCCGGAGGAACCCCATGCGAGAACGTATAATCTCCATATAGACAGTACCCATAGTCAGGATCGAATCTAGGCCTCTGGCACTGGAAGGCAGCAACTGTACCGCTGCACTACTCTGCCACCCTGTTATTCTATATATAGTGACAGCTCATTATTACTTTCTCTAAGTAATTGTTCCTCATATTAGTCCGATGCAATGGGCTATTTCGCAGGGAGATAGCATCCCAGTATTGAGGTTACTAGATAATAAGCAAGAGGCCCACTTAAAATACTAGTTGATATCTCTTGCTCCCCTGTCATGGGAACTAAAGTTAAAGTATTGCCTTCAGGTCATCTTTAACTAAGATTGATTAATTCAGAACCTAGATATTACTGACCAGTGTTGGAGTGCCTCCATAATATTCATAATTTACTCTGATATTCATATACAAGGCCTTTATCGTTGTTGCCATCTTCAGGACCTTTGTAAGAGAGTTGTCAAACAAACATTGATGGCAAAACCCTTCAGGAGGTAACAGAGCAGAAGACCAGCTACTTGGTCAAGAAAGTAGGTGTAAAAACACTAACATCACGAAAGGTAGATGGGATTGAAAAAATTCCAAATCTGGGGCCTTGAGAGTTGGAAGACAGAGTAATTGAATTTGGAAATGAACAGGGTGCAAGTTTATTCTGGCATCCTAAGATAGGAGCACATCATCTTATATAAACATAGAAACATAGAAAATAGGTGCAGGAGTAGTCCATTCGGCCCTTCGAGCCTGCACCGCCATTCAATGTGATCATGGCTGATCATCCAACTCAGTATCCCGTACCTGCCTTCTCTCCATACCCCCTGATCCCTTTAGCCACAAGTGCCACATCTAACGCCCTCTTAAATATAGCCAATGAACTGGCCTCAACTACCTTCTGTGGCAGAGAATTCCAGAGACTCTCGACTCTCTGTGTAAAGAATGTTTTCCTCATTTCGGTCCTAAAGGAATTCCCCCTTATCCTTAGACTGTGACCCCTTGTTCTGGACTCCCCCAACATCGGGAACAATCTTCCAGCATCTAGCTTGTCCAACCCCTTAAGAATTTTGTAAGTTTCTATAAGATCCCCCCTCAATCTTCTAAATTCCAGCGAGTACAAGCCGAGTCTATCCAATCTTTCCTCATATGAAAGTCCTGACATCCCAGGAATCAGTCTGGTGAATCTTCTCTGTACCCCCTCTATGGCAAGGATGTCTTTCCTCAGATTTGGAGACCAAAACTGTACGCAATACTCCAGGTGTGGCCTCACCAAAACCCTGTACAACTGCAGTAGAACCTCCCTGCTCCTATACTCAAATCCTTTCGCTATGAATGCTAACATACCATTTGCTTTCTTCACTGCCTGCTGCACCTGCATGCCTACTTTCAATGACTGGTGTACCATGACACCCAGGTCTCGTTGCATCTCCCCCTTTCCTAATCTGCCACCATTCAGATAATAGTCTACCCTCATGTTTTTGCCACCAAAGTGGATAACCTCACATTTATCCACATTATACTGCATCTGCCATGCATCTGCCCATTCACTCAGCCTATCCAAATCACCCTGCAGCCTCCAAGCATCCTCCTCACACCTAACTATACCCCCCAGCTTGGTATCATCTGCAAATTTGGAGATGTTGCATTGAATTCCCTCGTCCAAATCATTAATATATATTGTAAATAGCTGGGGTCCCAGCACTGAGCCTTGCGGCACCCCACTAGTCACTGCCTGCCATTCTGAAAAGGACCCGTTTACTCCTACCCTTTGCCTCCTGTCTGCTAGCCAGTTCTCTATCCACATCAATACTGAACCCCCAATACCGTGTGCTTTAAGTTTGTATGCTAATCTCTTATGCGGGACCTTGTCAAAAGCCTTCTGAAAGTCTAGATATAACACATCCACTGGTTCTCCCTTATCCACTCTCCTAGTTACATCCTCGTAAAATTCTATCAGATTTGTCAGACATGATTTACCTTTCGTAAATCCATGCTGACTTTGTCCAATGATTTCACCACTTTCCAAATGCGCTGCTATCCCATCTTTAATAACTGACTCTAGCAGTTTACCCACTACCGATGTTAGACTAACTGGTCTGTAATTCCCTGCTTTCTCTCTCCCTCCTTTTTTAAAAAGTGGGGTTACATTAGCTACCCTCCAATCCTCAGGAACTACTCCAGAATCTAAGGAATTTTGAAAAATTATCACTAATGCATCCACTATTTCTGTGGCTACCTCCTTGAGTACTCTGGGATGCAGACTATCTGGCCCTGGGGATTTATCGGCCTTCAATCTGTTCAATTTACCCAACACCACCTCCCAGCTAACCTGGATTTCACTCAGTTCCTCCATCTTATTTGACCCCCGTTCCACTGCTATTTCCGGCAGATTATTTATGTCTTCCTTAGTGAAGACAGAACCAAAGTAGTTATTCAATTGGTCTGCCATGTCCTTGTTCCCCATGATCAATTCACCTGTTTCTGACTACAAGGGACCAACATTTGTTTTAACTAGTCTCTTTCTCTTCACATATCTATAAAAACTTTTGCAGTCAGTTTTTATGTTCCCTGCCAGTTTCCTTTCATAATCTATTTTCCCTTTCCTAATTAAGCCCTTTGTCCTTCTCTGCTGCATTCTGAATTTCTCCCAGTCCTCCGGTAGGCTGCTTTTTCTGGCAAATTTGTATGCCTCATCTTTTGTTTTTATACTATCCCTGATTTCCGTTGTTATCCATGGATGCAGCACCTTCCCCGATTTATTCTTTTGCCAAACTGGTATGAACAACTGACAGACACAAAAAGGTGGAGTAACTCAACGGGACAGGCAGCATCTCTGGAGAGAAGGAATGGGTGACGTTTCGAGTCGAGACCCTTCTTCAGACTCTTCAGGTCTCGACTCCAACTTCACCCATTCTTTCTCTCCAGAGATGCTGCCTTTCCCGCTGAGTTACTCCAGCTTTTTGTGTCTATCTTCGGTTTAAACCAGCATCTGCAGTTCCTCTTTCTTACACATCTTATGAGGACGTTGGGCTGAAGGAGAATCCAGAGTTTGGGAGGAATGGATCCAATGAAGCACTTGAAAATGAGGATGAGAACCTTAAAATTGAGGCAAACCGTAACTGGGTTTCAGTGTTGATCAGGAAGGGCAAGATGGGCATAGGCATTACAATAGTCAGTGAAGTTACCCATTACAGTTATAGGGTTTCTTCTTTGTTACTAGTTTTATGCATAAACAATTCTGAAACATGTCACATACTAAACTCAAGGAAGATCCACCCTTTTAACAACAGCTGCACTGAAAGTTGTGATCACTGCCAAAAGAACGGTCATTAATCACAACAACATCGGTATTACTTCAAATATATCTGGCACCAGATAACAGTTCAAATTCAGTAGAAATCAGATTCAAAGGAAAGGTAATTTTTTTAGAAGTAGAAATTCAAACTAACTTAACCTTTCCCTCCTCTCAGGTATTTAATCTTAGAATGATCTGGATTGCCACAAAAATATCTGGTGCAAGTTTCCCATAAGGTTTTTTAAAAATAACTGAACAAACTGCACGCTGCCACACGTCTTATATGGAAATATGTTTTTGTGTGTCTGGTGAAGTGAAGAATATTAATTCTTGGAAATGGCTCTCTGTAGAGCCCAGGACAGGCACTGCCTACCCTGACTAAAATTATAAAATGGTAATTATTAAATATAAATAGTAAAGGCATGGGAGAATAATGCCTACCTAAGAGATCTTAGGTAGGCATAATTCTCCGTGCCTTTCATCCGCAGTGCATGTAACACGCAAAGGTCTGTGCAGCCCACGTGCCGTCGACGATGCTTCAAGCCGTCAATTTCCAGGCAGCGCAAGTTTCTTGGCGGGTTTTTCAAACATGGAATGCCATTATCTTAAGAATATCTTAAGGAACAAAGAGAGAAGAATGGAGTTTGTGTGCAAATGATGTGGTAAGTAGTGGTGCTATATGTTTTTGAATATTGTATTTCCCGGCAATGAAGACACTATTTTTTACCCAAAAATAAGGCACGAAAATTTACATGTGTCTTGGAAGCCGAAGTTGGAAGGTTGTTAGCCAAGAAAGATAGACTTGGCTATCCCTCAGTACAGCAACATCAAGAACGATGTTGTTGTACTGAGCGATAGCCAAATCTATCCCCCATTGCTGGCAGCTGATTGGAAGCAGCTGTAAAAGGACAGCGCTGCTGGGAATGGGAGAAGGAGTGGGTAGGGGATCATGCCGGCAACTCACTTGCCGTGACGCTCCAGGCGCGGAGCCACCGCATTGTGGCCGGGGGGAGAAGTAGCTCGGGTGGCTGCGAGCGGCCACCACCTCAGATCCTTCTGCCGGTCCCCGCTCACCTCTGGCAGTGCTCTCCGTCTGAAAACCTCTCTCCTGCCGCTCGCCGCAAATCCTTAAATTGCGATCAAGGGACCTATTGAGGTTACTGTTGGAATTTAAGGATTTGCGGGAAGCGGCTGACATGAGCGATGCCGGCGAGTGGCAGGTGAGAGATGTTCAGACTGAGAGCACTGCCAGAGGTGAGCGGGCTGGCAGAAGGCACAACGGTGGCGTCCGCTTTCCGGTCCCAGCAGCCGTCCGCAGCCACCCGAGCTACTTCCCTCCCAGGCCACAATGTGGTTGCTCCACGCCAGAAGAGCCCAGGCAGCGGTGAGTGAGTGAGTTACTGTCATGATCCCCGACCCCCTCCTTCTCAATGCTCCTGCCCTCCCCGCAACTTGTATTGTCATTCAATAAGATCACAACTGATTCAACTTGACCCGGTGTGCTCCCGTTTATCCCACCATCTCTCCACCTGCCGTCACCCTCCACCCCCTACCCATTCAGTAATTCAGAATAAAGGAGATTTGGAAACCTTGGGGCAAATTGCTTTCTTTATTTTTTATTTATTTTGAGCGTGAGAAATTCTATGTCCCACCAGCCTTCTTTCAAAATTTAGGAACTCAAAAAGGGGGTTGCGTTTTCATTGCCAGAAACTACGGCACTTTATTGAGAGATTTGACTTTTGAAGACTTTATAAAAATCGACTAACAGCTTACGGAGAGAACAATCTGCACATGCGCAGCTTAAGATTTTTTTAAAGCCGACTGACTGCCTATCCTGAGTAATTACACACGGCACGTGCCTGATCAGGGCCCAGTGGATAAAGCTCTCTCTTGTTCAGGTCAACAAGAAGAACAAAATGTTTAAGAAGGAACTGCAGATACTGGAAAATCGAAGGTACACAAAAATTCTGGAGAAATTCAGCGGGTGCAGCAGCATCTATGGAGCGCAGGAAATAGGCAACATTTCGGGCCAACACCCTTCTTCAGACTCAACAATCTTCAGAACTTCTTCAGAACTTCTCAACTTCTTCAGAACAAAATCTTCCCCTCTCTCCCTCCCCCTCACTTGTTGTATTACCAGTTCCACTGGTCATATCTGTGTATCGCTCTTGTTATTACACCTTCCGTAGCCAACAATGGGCCATTATGGGCTCCACCCTTCCTGAAGTCATCTGTTGCCGCCCTGGTTCTGGTTATGGTTGATTGCTGCGCAAACACCTCATGTGGTTATCTTGTCGAAGTGAGTAGAGTAGTGATTACATTTTGAAGTGGGCCTTTTGACCAAGTTGAGGAGATCTAGTTGCTCAATCCCCTTTTTAAATGATTTAACATCGGGAGCAGCACGTGTGTTGGGTGGGAACATCAGGGCTGCCAACATTGGGTGTCATTTGAGAGTGAGAAATTGCGAGGGAGCATAGCAACCGAACGGGGGATGGTGTGGGAGGGGGGGAGTCCACGGTAGGGAGCTTTCACATTCTTCAGCTTGAAATTGTGCAATCTGGTGCATACTGTAGCGAGTCTTTTAACTTATATATATAAAAACACAGAGAAACAAGGCAAGAGTCAGACTTCCATCACTGTTCTGCACAAATAAATGAAGCAACCTTACCCTTTGACTATAGAAACAAGATGAAAATAATGCCACATATTCAACCGTATATGGTTCAATGAAATTAAGATATATATGTAAAACATTTATATGGAAACAGGCCCTTCAGCCCACCAAGTCCACACTGACCAGCAATCTATCATACACCAGTTCCATCCTACACGCCAGGGACAATTTATAGAAGCCAATTAACCTACAAACCTGCACTTCATTCGGATGTGGGAGAAACCGGAATATCCAGAGAAAACCCATGTGGTAGTAAGGCAGCAACTTTACTGCTGTGCCACCGTGCCACCCCATTAAGCTATTTTTTCTGTAATATATTTATTATGGTGTCACGTCAATAAAGATGAACACATGATTCTGATTTCTGCCCTTAGGTGGATAACACACATCTCCAGCCATTGTGTTATGGCTGGTTTTCAACCTCCTCACTCTGATGGTCTCGACCCGAAACATCACCCATTCGTTCTCTCCAGAGATGCTGCCTGTCCTGCTGAGTTTTTCTAGTTTTTAGTATCTATCTTCAGTTTAAACCACCATCTGCAGTTCCTTCCTACAATCTTTGTTAAGCGAAACAGGTCCTATTCTTATAATATTATTCACCTCAACTGTTTTTCTTCACTTCCGTTGCTGCAGAGAATACAATCCCTGTTATCAAATCTTTCTTCAAAGCAAAAAAAAATTCCGGCCTTGGCCGCATGTTCATAAATCGCCCTTGGATCCTCTCCAGAGCAATTGCACCCTTTCTACAATGTGTCATAGTCTTACAGCATGGAAACAGGCTCTTCATCCCAACTTGTTCGTGCAGATGAAGATGCCCCATCTAACCTGGTCCCATTTATCCGCATTTGGCCCATATCCCTTTAAACCTTGTGTGTGCCAGTGTGTGTGTGTGTGTGTGAGAGAGTGTGTGTCAGTGAAGCGGTGACAACATACGGAGTGAGCGGAGACTTGGCGATGCCCGGGAGCATTTCCCTCTATCCCTCTAGCCCCCCCCCCCCGTCCAGGGGAGTGACCCGGGGGTCGGACATCAGACCGGAGCCTTAGCCCGAGATTCATCCCCGCAGTTCTGGAGCCGACACCGACACCCCCACTCACCTGGTCTGCTCCGGGCCGGGGTTAAAACTCTATGGGGTGTGGACAGAGTGGCCAATGGACACAGAGCCGCCGGAGATGAGGGTGGGAGATGTGAGCGGTGCCTCGGGGGGGTTGGGGCTGGGACCACCGCCATGCACCTATCACACCATCTGCACGTGAGAAACTAAACTAAACTACTTTTTCCCCCCCCCAGATCATCCAAGGGGCCGGTAGTTTGACAGCCCTGCTTTAAACCAATGCCCTCTAGTTCTTGAATCACATATCCCGAGAAAAAGACTATGCATTCACCTTATATATTCCCCTCATGGTTTTTACTCACCTCTAAAACAATTTTTGCTTTTATTTGGACTTCCAGCACCTGCAAATTTTTGATCGTGAGAAATTTGTGATCAGCATGAGAGCGTGAACATTTCGTAAAATGTGTGACTCTTACGCTCAATGCATGAGAATTGGCAGCCCAGCAACATATTCCATTCCCTTATCATCGTAGGGTAAAGGGAATATTGATAGCAACGTTTATTGAAATTTAGTGAGTTGATGATGTAGGGACTGTTATTTTGTCTTAGTTCATGGCAGTTGGTGCTCTGGGATGATGGAAGATTTGATGGCGTGATTTTGTGAATCTGCTGGTAAATTGCAATAAGATTCGTTCTCTGCGCCTTTTCTCCCATCCAATCTATCCCCCTCCCCCCTCTTCTTCTTTCAGTCTCAAGAAGGGTTCTGACCTGAAACATCACCTATTCTTCTTATTCAGAGATGCTGCCTGACCTGCTGAGTTACTCCAACATTTTGCGCCTAAGCTTCAGTCTCACAGAAACTCCTATTCTCTCAGCCACTCAGTGCCCCATCTGACTGAGATGAACAACTAAGATTGCCAAAGTTCCGTACAATGAGAATGTATTAGTTAATTGCCCTAGGTAAAAGGTTCCAATTCAGGGTAAAGGGTTCCATGTATGCCACCCATTTACTTCACCTTAATTCCTTGAAGCAAGGTATGATGCGATACGATAGAACTTTATTTATCTCAGGAGGGAAATTGATCTGCCAACAGTCATAGACAAAATACATGTAACATGAAATTAAAGTGATGAGTGGAAAGGATTGGGGGATGTGCGAAGATTGGGGAGGGGTGGGGGGGGGGAGGGGAATCACTCAGTCTACCCCATGACAGAAGGGGGAGGAGTAGTAAAGTTTGATAGCCACAGGGAAGAAGGGTCTCCTTTGGCTTTCTGCCCTGCATCTTGGTGGAACAGAGGGAAGCCTGCATCTACCCACCCTTGTAGAGAAGATTTCTGCTAAAAGTTAGTAAAGGCAGAAGGTCATTTAAGGTAGTGATCTGACTGCAGGGGCACTGTAGTTATTTGACTGGAGTAACAATCCAGAGACCTGGAATGATCTACCAGAAACTCATTCATATCTCGGTACAGCAACAAGGGAGTTTATATACATTTTGAATTGAAGAGTAATGTAGACCTTGGAGCCCCTGGTTTGTCTTGTCCGATTCACTAATGCCGTTGGGAAAATAAATGTGCTTTTCCTCACTGAAGAAAATAAAACAGAAACCAGATTGTGCTGGATGTGCAATAATCACCTGCTCACTGTGACCCTGCAGATCACATATTTATTATAGCACCCCTGATCCATCAGTCTGAGGACTTGCTGTACTTAATGGAAGATATCTGTGTGTTATGAGTTGCTCCAAGGTTCGGTATGGAGAAGCTTCCTGTGAGGGTTGGAGATGAGAGAGCCAGGCCAAGCGATGTGAGCCTTTGCTGGGGATCATGTGCTGGCAAACCACCTAGATCATTGGTGGTGATGGACCATGTTGTCCCCCAGTCTCTTGGTTAGGATGCAGAAGTTCAATGACCAAGCACAAACATTGAGCTGGTTGGTACTGATGTATCCCTCAGCGATGAGGAAATCCCCTTTTAATTTCCAACCCAGATTGCATAAATAAGAGGAGCAAATTTCACATATCCTCTTGAAGAAAGCAGAATTATGTATTTATTGCAAATAAAATAAATAAAAACACTGTTTAATGCACACTCAATTCTTCTCAAAACATTTAAGATAGCCAACTATTTGGAATTATGCGTGAGGATAATTTTGCAAGTAATTTTGTTGTGAGCAGGGGTTGTTTGATAAATCTACTACTTATCAAACTTGATAAAGCTTGGTTACCCAGGAGCTCAACTGCAAATTAGTGCAGGTGCCAGGGTTATGGAGAGAAGGCAGGAGAATGGGGCTCAGAGGGAAAGATGAATCAGCCATGATTGAATGATGGAGTAGACTTGATGGGCCGAATGGCCTAATTCTGCTCCAATAAATTGTGACCTTAGGAACAAATAAACCATTTATATGGGACATAGATTTCACATGCTGAGTACATTATATTCCAAGCCGTTTTTTAATCATGCTAATGTGAGAAGGATGTAAAGGGTCCAGAGGAGGTTTACAAGAATGATTCCAGGAATGAGTGGACTAGCATATGATGACCGTTTGACAGCACTGGGCCTCTACTCGCTGGAGGTTAGAAGGTTGCGGGGAGACCTAATTGAAACTTACAGTATAATGAACGGCATAGACAGAGTGGATGTGGAAAGAACGTTTCCACTGGTGGGAGAGTCTAGGTACAGAGCTCATAGAACGAAAGGGCATGAGATGGAATTTCTTTAGTCAGAGGGTAGTTAATCTGTGGAACTCATTGCCACAGAGGGCTGTGGAGGCCGTCAGTGGATATTTTTAAGATAGAGATAGACACATTATTGGATCAGAACGGGTGGCAAGGGTTATGGGGGAAGGCAGGAAAATTAGATTAGGAGGCAGAAATGGTGGAGTGTACTCGATAGGCTGAATAGCCTAATTCTACTCCTATAACTTGTGTACGTAAATTCAGTACTTCAGTGTTGAACAGTGTTGAAGCTGCAGATGCAATGTGAGGCCCTGACAGAGGCCGGAATTTTGGGTGACTGTGAGAGCCATTGCAGGTTTGCAGGTTGAGGTTTGTTAAGTAATGACGCATCTCATGACAAGAGCAGAGAGCATCGTGGCACCAGCCCAGGATTATACTGGGGTCAGTTGACAAAATAGAGAGGACATTGCTTGGAAATAACAGTCTTGATGTTTAATTATCCTGTTTTTGTATTAATTCTATGTTTGAAAAAAAAACACGTGACCTTTACAAAGAAGTGGGCAATTCATTAGTGTTAATAATACATCAGATATCAAAGGACAGTGAGTTACTGCATTAACAAAAGTGACATTCACCATACAAGCAATAACATCTGCTAATTTGATCTCCCTGTTTTGCTAATATGACGGGATTATTGATGCCAGTTAAGATTTGCCAGGAGGAAAACTCATTCACAATATCCTTTTTAAAAAAAAAATCTGGCTTATATAGCATAGAAATTCACTCTGTGACTTTCACTCTGTTTTGACTTTCACTCTGTGTAGTTTCAAAATAAAGGCACCTTTTCTGTGGATCCATTTTGAGAAAGGTCGGTAGAGTTATTCGTGTAACAGATTGATATCCAAAGGCACTAATTGAATACCAAAGGCCTGGCTTCCTGTGACTGTGCCGTATCGAGACCAAGAAGTTACTAAGAAATTCCATAACTGTACCACCCTTCAGAACTCTTTCAATATTAATAGACAAAGCTTTTTACAGCAGATGAAATTTCATCAGTGGATTGGTGGGAAACTTCTCTAATTAGATGCCAAATAATAGCAATTTGATAGATAGGACATGAGTATCCACAAGTCTCACACATACTAAACACTTTTGTTTTCTGATTTGGTTGGTTAATACCATGTTCATAAATCATAGGAGTAAACTTATCCATTTGGCCCATCAAGTCTACTCCGCCATTCAGTCATGGCAGATCTATCTTTTCCTCTAAATTCCATTCTCCTGGCTTCTCCCCATAACCTTTGGTACCTTGACTCATCAAGAATCTGTCAATCTCCGCTTTAAAAATGCCCAAATACTTGGCCTCCACATCTGTCTGTGGCAATGAATTCGACAGATTCACTACCCTCTGACTAAAGAAATGTCACTTCATCTCCCTTCAGTGAGTACCATTAGTGAGCGGCGATTTTGTTGTGTATCCTTGCCTCTTGTCTAACCCAAAGTTCTTTGAGACCTGGGCCTTGTGCTCCAAATAAAAACTTGGAAAGTTTTTGAAAGCTTTGAAAGTTTTTGAAAGTTTTTGAAAACTTTGGAAAGGATGTTCATGTCCAAGCTACAATTGGCAATGACCTTGAACCATCATGGCACATTTATCTCAGCCCCTTTATGCACTGCTTGTTTTTAACATCAATTAAGTTTGCAGTCCTCTGATTTTTTTTTGATAACTTGATTTTTACTACAACAGGGGGTTAGTATAGAAGTTTGTTAAAAATAGTTGAATCTTGAGTAGCGTACCAATTATCACTTGGAGTTCTTTAATGTATTTTATGTTTAGTAGAAAAGGATGCAAAAATAACAACTTGCACTCCAGATTTGCATCAATGCAGGGAATCGACATTACATAGAGAAAAAGCAAAGCGCTGGAGAAACTCAGTGGGCCAGACAGCATTAATGGAGGGAAATGGACAAATGCCATTTCAAGTAGACACTGAATAAGGGCCTCGATCTGAAACATCACCTTCTTCTTCTTTCGTGTGGCGTGCACAGCCTAAAGTTGTTGGACAACTTGTCTATTTGATCTTCCGTTTGTGCACGTCAAGTTGATTGCATTAGACGAAACAGGGTGGACCACATGAAGGTTGCAATCTTCCACCCCAAACGTCAACCATTCCTTCTCTGCACTGGAGTTTAGAAGGATGAGGGGGATCATATAGAAACATATAAAATTATAAAAGGACTGGACAAGCTAGATGCAGGAAAAATGTTCCCAATGTTGGGCAAGTCCAGAACCAGGGGCCACAGTCTTAAAAGGGGAGGTCATTTAAGACTGAGGTGAGAAAAAACATTTTCATCCAAAGAGTTGTGAATTTATGGAATTCCCTGCCACAGAGGGCAGTGGAGGCCAAGTCACTGGATGGATTTAAGAGAGAGTTGGATAGAGCTCTAGGGACTAGTGGAGCCAAGGGATATGGGGAGAAGGCAGGCACGGATTATTGATAGGGGACGATCAACCATGATCACAATGAATGGCGGTGCTGGCTTGAAGGACCAAATGGCCTCCTCATACACCTATTTTCTATGTTTCTATGCAGAGATACTGCTTGGCCCACTGAGTTACTCCAGCAATTTTTGTCTATCTTTGGTGTAAACCAGCTTCTGCAGTTCCATCCTACAAAATGCCAATTCAGTGCAGGACCCTTCTTCAGACCAGGGTCGGAAAACCCAGGGGGGCCAGAGGGGACACGTCCCCCCCATATTTTGAGAGGTGGGGGACATCCCCCTCAAGTTTTTGTAATCCAGATTTTAAAATCTCCGCTTTCCGCGAGACAGTGGAGATGGGATTGCTGATCGAGGGTGCCGATTGGACGAGAGAGACGTCGGTCACTAGGCAATGGGGCGGGACATGATGATTCAGTGCGGTGATTGGAGAAGGGAGGAGTGGGGGGGGTAGGACTGAGGATAGAGCACAGTGATTGGAGGAGGGAGACGTGGCACAGACCTGCGCCTCATCCGCAGCCAGGGTCGATCCCGGCCGGGTCTCCGGCGCTGTCCCGTCCCCACCCAAGTGCCCCCCCCCCCCCCCCCCCCCGCATGGGTGACCAGAGAGGTCGGGAGTCAGATGGGCGCGGCGCCCCCAGGCCCACAGCCAGCACAGAGAAGCAGCGCTCAACCCAGCTCAACTCTGCCTGTCCCGCCAGGTTAACCTGCCTGGGCTTGCGGGAAATATGGCCAGCGCGGAGAAGCAGCGCTGGTATCCCGTTAGTCCAGTCAAGGCTTGTAGGTTAACCCAGCGAGACAGGCAGAGTTGAGCTGCATTTAGCGCTGGATTTAGCCTCCGAAGCCTCGCGCATGTGTGTGTAAATGTGCGAATGCGCGCGCAGCCGCCAAAAGATTGTGTCCCCCAGTCCGCTCCATATTTGATAGCGAGTTCCGTGCCTGCTTCAGTCTGATGGAGTGGAGCGGAGATAGCTGGTAGAAAGTGGTGAGGGAAGGGGTGTGGCGAAGGCCTAGCAGGTGATAGGTGGATTCAGGTGAGGATTAAGCCCTCTTTGTTTGGAATCAGTTGGATCAGTCATGTTGTGCTGCAAATTAAAAATAAGTTGGGACTTCAGTTTTCTTTGCATGGATAGCATATGCTGCAGTGGTTGGTTAATACAGGTATCGAACCCGGCGTTCGGACGCCACGGTCACGTGACTCGGGAGGGGCTGCTGTTTTTGCGCGGTTTCGCTTTTGCGCCACAGTTGTTTTGCTGACCACCGTTGTGATCAGACGTGTAGGCATAGACCTGTTGACTAAGGAGCGAGTGGTTAATAAACATCGTTCAGAAAACGTAGTCGTCGTTTCTGCATCCGCTAAAATGCGATTTATTGTAAAAGACCCCCTAACTTGGAAGCTTCCAGCATTGCTCAGTCTTCCATTGTGGAGTTGTTAAGCAAAGACCGGTGGCTTCCAGGTTTGATCAGCGATTGTGCCTTGATAGTCTACAACCAAATCACATTACACATCACTCCTTGTGCAGACCTGAAATGTCAGTTTAGAGATCTAGAGTGCATGAGATCTTCCAGTGTTTTGTTTCCTTGTTCCAGATTCCAGCATGTACAGTCTCTTTTGTCTTCACATTAATAATCACCTATCTCTATTGCTAAATTAGAAAATTATCTGTCAAGAGTACATTCCACGTCCCAGTGGCTAAATTAAGTCATGCAAATCCTTCTGGATCAATGCCCCAATTTACAGACAGGCAGTTTCAACCCAATGAAGCTTGGAAGATTGAATGAATGCTCAAGCTGAGAGGATCTTGTGAATGACCCAATGCAGACATTCTTTGCTTTAATCTTCCACATATGTTGTGGATAATTCTAAGCTGCATCCATTCAGACAAAAATTCCTGTGTATTATCTCTTGGCTTCATCCTGTTGCAGATTGCAGGAGATCCATTTATAATTTTGGACACTGCAGGATGATCATAGGAGCTGGCAGCCTGTTCTGTAATGGAGAGGAAATTGAGCCCCTGACTTCTGATTCCTTTCTTTGGCCCACCAAACAATCTCTTGAAAATCTCGCCGATCGTAATGCTTCGTCAAAGCTGTGGGTAACACATTTGTCAGAAACCGAAAAATCAAATAGCGCGCAGATGTTCCACACCTACTTAAAACCTTTACATATCACCTTTACAGGGCTGCCAACTCTCACGCTTTGAGCGTGAGACTCACTCATTTCGAGAAATTCTCATGCCCTCACGCTGATCACAAATTTCTCACGTTCTGTTGTGAGAAATTCTGTGATCAACGAACATTTCAAAACTCAGGTTAAGTTCATGGGCTGCGGGTGTTGGAGAGCTGGGACTGAGGAAGGGATGGAAGCAGAACCAGCGGCAGGACAGATGCGGGTTGCCGGCGCTGGCGAGTGTTTGCGGGGCTGGTGAGTCACTCGCTGCAGCTTCGGCCATGGAGCAGCCCCAGTGAGTCCCGGGACGTCGGAGGCGTCGGAAGCATTGCGCCGTTGCCGTGAGAGTCTCTGTGCCGAAGGGACAGCAACTCTCCAAGGAAGGCGGAGAGAGACAGGGGAAGGAGACGGGGGAGAGAGAGTGGGGAGAGACAGGGGGGGGGGGGGAGAATGGGGAGAAAGAAGAGGTGGGGGGGGGAAGGGGAGGGAGAGAGAGAGGAGAGAGATAGGGAGAGGGGGAAAGAGGAAGAGAGAGAGGTGAGAGGGAAGAAAGGGAAGCGAGAGAGGGGGACGATGGAGAGAGGTGGAAAGAGAGAAACGGGGGAAAGAGAGAGAGGGCAAAGAGGAAGAGGAGATAGTGACAGAGGAGAAAGAGGGGAGAGAGCAAGGGGGAGAGTGAGGTAGGATGGAGAAATGGCTGAGGGAGAGGGGGAGAGAGAGAAGAAAGAGAGGGAGAGAGGGGGAGACAGAGTTAGGGGAAAGAGAGGGGAGAGAGAGGGAGAGAGAGAGAGGGGGGAGAAAAAGGGGGGAGAGAGGGGGATAGAGAGGCAGGGCTGACAACTCCCATGCATTGAGCGGGCGAATCACGCATTTCACCAAATTCTCACATCGATCACAAAATTCTCACGCTCTGTCGCGAGAAACAGAGAAACATAGAAAAATAGGTGCAGGAGTAGGCCATTCAGCCCTTCGAGCCTGCACCGCCATTCAATGTGATCATGGCTGATCATCCAACTCAGTATCCCGTACCTGCCTTCTCTCCATACCCCCTGATCCCTTTAGCCACAAGTGCCACATCTAACACCCTCTTAAATATAGCCAAATGAACTGGCCTCAACTACCTCCTGTGGCAGAGAATTCCAGAGACTCACCACTCTCTGTGTAAAGAATGTTTTCCTCATCTCGGTCCTAAAGGAATTCCCCCTTATCCTAAGACTGTGACCCCTTGTTCTGGACTCCCCCAACATCGGGAACAATCTTCCAGCATCTAGCTTGTCCAATCCCTTAAGAATTTTGTAAGTTTCTATAAGATCCCCCCTCAATCTTCTAAATTCCAGTGAGTACAAACCGGGTCTATCCAGTCTTTCCTCATATGAAAGTCCTGATATCCCAGGAATCAGTCTGGTGAATCTTCTCTGTACCCCCTCTATGGCAAGAATGTCTTTCCTCAGGTTTGGAGACCAAAACTGTACACAATACTCCAGGTGTGGCCTCACCAAAACCCTGTACAACTGCAGTAGAACCTCCCTGCTCCAATACTGAAATTCTGTGATCAACGGAAATTTCAAAACTTAACTGCATGGGCCACGGGAGTTAGAAGCAGAAGCAGCGGTGGGCACAGATGAGGACGGGGAGTGGGGCTGGCGAGTGTTTGCCGGGCTGGCGAGTTGCTCACTGCAGCTCCGGCCATGGAGCAGCCGCAGTGCGAGAGTCCCGGGCCATCGGAGGCATTGGAAGCGTTGCGCCGCTGCCGTGAGAGTCTCTGTGCCAAATTTGCCCAGGTGACCGGCATGGATCAGGCTGCAGCTCGGTGCATCCTTGAGGACAACCAGTGGCTGCTGGAAGTAAGTACCAAGCACTGGGTAGAAATGGTGGAAGATAGTGTGCTTCAATTGGGGGTGGTTTGAGAAAGCATCATGTGTGCCTGCTAGATTTTCACTTACTGTAACTGCAGGAAAAATGTTCCTGATGTTGGGGGAGTTCAGAACCAGGGGACGCAGTTTAAGAATAAAGGGTAGGCCAATTAGGACTGAGGACTGAGATGAGGACAAACGCAGAGAGTTGTGAACCTGTGGAATTCTCTGCCACAGAAGGCAGTGGAGGCCAATTCACTGGATTTTTTCAAGAGAGAGTTACATTTAGTTCTTGGGGCTAACAAAATCAAGGAAAAACAGGAGAGAGGTACTGATTTTAGATGAACAGCCATGATCATATTGAATGGCAGTGCTAGCTCGAAGGGCCGATGGCCTATTTTCTATGTTTCCATGCTTGAGTATATGGCAATGAAACGCGATCATTTGATTTTGAAGCATTCATACATGTTGGAGGTATAATGTAGTCATAGAGTGATACAGTGTGAAAACAGGCCCTTTGGCGCAACTTTCCCACACCCGCCAACATGTCCCAGCTACGCTACCTGCTTTTGGTCCATACCTCCAAACCTGTCCAATCCATGTATCAGTCTAACTGTTTCTTAAATGTTGGGATGGTCTCTGCCTCAAGCTCCTCTGGCAGCTTGTTCCATACACCCACCACCCTTTGTGTGGAAAAAGTTACCCCTTAAAAAGTTACCTCTTAAAAATACTTAATACAAAATACTGAATACCACAGAAAATATTATGTACTCTCGAGATCACATTTAATAGAATAATATTGCTTAAATATATTGTTATTGGACTTTGTATTTCGGAAAAGTCCCTGCTGAGAGGAAGACAACAAAATACTGAAAATATGGATGGTAGAAATGACTTCAGGACAGTTTGTTACGAAAATGAAAGAAATAGACAATAGACAACAGGCAATAGGTACAGGAGTAGGCCATTCAGCCCTTCGAGCCAGCACTGCCATTCAATCTAATCATGTCTGATCATCCCCAATCAGTACCCCATTCCTGCCTTCTCCCCATATCCCCTGACTCTGCTATTTTTAAGAGCCCTATCTAGCACTCTCTTGAAAGCATCCAGAGACTTGCCTCCACCGCCCTCTGAGGCAGAGAATTCCACAGATTCACCACTCTCTGTGAGAAAAAGTGTTTCCTCATCACCATTCTAAATGGCTTACTCCTTATTCTTAAACTGTGGCCCCTGGTTCTGGACTCTCCCAACATAGGGAACATGTTTCCTGCCTCTAGCATGTCCAAACCCTTAACAAATGGTAACAGAATACTGAGTGAGTATAATTTTATGCATGAGAAATTGTGTTCAACCAATTGATGACTTATTTGACAAAGTAATTAGCATGCTAGATAACAAGGAAGCCAATGAATGTAGCAAATTTTGTTATCCATAATTTGGTCTGTGAAGTGCTCCATAAAGGATTACTGCGTTAGATAAGCACATGTGGGCTTGAACATATTAGGTTAAGTCCAGGGGGTCAGATATGGGGCTTTATGTGTGGGCCAGATATATTGTCAGTGCAAAGGGGTTAGGAGCAAGGCCAAGTGTGCATCCAGAGTCAAGGTCTGGAATAGTACTAGGTGTGCAGTCAAAGCTGGGACCAGGGAAGTGTTCAGCATTGGGAACCTAAGCAGGTAAGCAGCTATGATCAGGGTAGAACAGGGTAAGGCTGGACTCGGGGACAGGAATGAGAGAAGGTATGCAACTGGAGTCAGGACCAGTAGTAGTACTAGGTGTGCAGTGAGATCCAGTTTGGTCAGCGTGGGCCAAGTGTTTGATTATAACCTGATATCCATACATGAAGACACTAATATGCACCATATGAATACAGTATGCACCATATTGCACAATTTCAAACTGAAAAATGCAAACGAGGGTACCCTCCTCCCACACCCTCCCCCCCCCCCCCCCCCCCAGTCGCTACGCTCTCTCGGGCTTGGTCTCTCGCAATTTCTCACTCCCAACTCTCACCCAATGTTGGCAGCCCTGCTTTTAGCAAAATTATGCCACTATCAACGTGCCAATGGTCGAAGAATGCCAGGTGTTTGGTAAACAACGTTCAAAGGCTCCCTTCCCACTGTGATGCCAAAGTAGATATGGCAATGTTCTGATGGAGGGCATTGCAGACTTCTAGTGAATGGCTAACATTGATTGGGTAACTAAATGCGAATGATGGAAAGTGAAAGCACGGTAAAGGTCTAAAACGACCTGCATTAGCATATAAGGTGGCATTACATTCTTAACACCATCTCTTCCCAAAATCTGATCAAAAAGTGCTGTGTTTTTTGATGGTAAGAAGAAACTGTTGTAAAAATATCGATTATTAAATCTACCAGGGCCTTTATAAGAGTAGTACTTTCTGTTCTGACTCGCTGTTGTTTATATGGGAGGACAACTGATTAATTAGGTCACCGGGTTGCTCTGATAAAGCACATTGGCTGCGAAGGTACAATTATACCTTTGTAACTGTTGGAGGAAGGACCTGAGGGTTAATGAGAGTGGGGAGAGTGGAGTGGGGAGGTGGGGGGAGTGATTGGTAGAGGAGTAATGCTCTTTTGTGAACCAGTAGAATTGAAGACAGTTCTTTATTTTCTTGGTCACAAGTGCTGTTGCAATTGAGTGAAGGTCAGAGAGAGTGGCTGAAGCTGAACGAGCCAGCGAGCCAAGAATACCATCATATCTATGAGCTGGAGTCATTAAAGGGTCAGCCAGCTTCAATCTCAGTTGCTGTAGTAATCGTAGCCAAGGATTCTGGGATTAATGAATGCTAGATGTCACATCCTGAAAACATTTATAGACCTTCAGTTTATAAAAAAACAACGTTGGCTCTCATGTATCAGTGACATTTTTCCCCATACTATACTTTATGTTCACTCATGGCTAATTGGCCTTGCCACTAGTATTGGAAAAATCCAGATGCATGTTGTTTTTAAAGAAATACCATTCTCAAACTCATTTTTAGCAGTTCAGTTACTTTTTGCCTTACAGATTTATTTTGTCAGTGGAAATCAGGAAAATGGTTGTACAAGTGTACTTTAGAATTAGGAAGTGGGGGAAATATCTGAGATTTGAAAAAAAAGTATTTTTGGTCTCTATAGATCTCATTACTGAATGGCACTATTGTAATTTTCCCATTTTAAAGTGCAGTTCTCAAAAGGTTTAATCTGCTTCTTTCATTTTGTGCCCTGGTTTCTGAATCATTTGTCCTCTGTGGTTCAACAGATCACTAGACTGACTGGTACAAATCCCAGTGGAGTGAGTAGGCGAGTGAGTTCCAATCTACAGCATCTTTGAAGAAGTCAATCTGAGACAAGAAAATATAATTAAGAAGAAGGGTCTCGACCCGAAACGTCGCCTATCTCCTTTGCTCCTTAGATGCTGCTGCACCCGCTGAGTTTCTCCAGCTTTTTGTGTAACCCTCGATTCTCCAGCATCTGCCGTTCCTTCTTTAACACAAATATAATTAAGACCCACTGACAAACTAAACCATGTGTTTTTTGCCAGTCTTGTTTAAACAACCTAAAGGTAACAATGGCAATAACTGCAGTCGTTTAATCCGTTAAATTGCTGGTTATTCGCAAATATTGGCTGCATCTTTTCAACAAGAAGGTTTCAATTATAATGTGGAAACACATTAAGGTGCTTCGGAGAAGAGCACTAAAACAAAAATTGATGATCATGTAAGGAGGTATTATTGGATAGGTGACCTATTGGAGATGAATGTCTATGTTCAGTTTTAAAGAAGAGTCTTAAAGATAAATGCAATCAATTTTAACATTATATTAATGACATTTATTATTTAACACATACATATGGTATCTATATGTAAACATAGCATTCTGTAAACAATATAATACCAAGACTAAGTTCAGTATATATATATGCATTAAATGGGGAAAGGGATGATGATGTATGACCCTCTTTCACTGCGCATCATCATTCCCTTTTTACATTAAATCGTTTCTGCATTTTGCCCAATCACAGATCATTTTATTCTCTCCTCTCCTTTCTCTGCTTCTCAATACATGCTAACCTTTTTCCTGCTCCGAATTGAAATGTGAATCTGGCTTCTTTTTCCACAGATGCTGCTTGGTCTGCTGAGCGTTTGACCGTGAGAACTATCACAGATTCAGCCAGATTCTGAGTAAGTCACTTTCATTCATACTGCCGAAATATATTATTTTAGCAAACCGACTTGAAACAGAAAGGATGACTCTTGATGAATGAGCACAGGAGCTGATTTAGGTTACAGAGGTAGGCGTGTGAGACTGAGACCAGTTCAAACTGCTGATGATGGTGTTTTTTGAGACAGAAGTGCGTTTAAGCAGTCGGGGGGATGGGAAGGGGAGGAAGGTGGAGGTGGAGCACTGTAGATTTGCTGTTCTGCTTTCCCAAGATAGAAGATCAGAACTGGTGTCAAGCAACCTGTTAAAGAACAGAATCATTTTCTCTCAACTCCCGACTATAGCAGCTGGCATTGGTGACGAGGATGAAACTTATGATCATGTGGTTTTCAAAGGGCAGGCTACAAGCATGCTGACTGATATGTGATGTTCACTCTATAAAACTCCCGCATACCGATGGAGATTATTGATCCATTCAACATCGTGTTCTGGTGTGCTTCTGAGAAACCTTGAAACTGGAAGCAGGAATTAATGCTGCCATGTTGGTGAGTGTGTATGTGATTGTTGCAAAACAAATCAGATTGCATTTTTTCTTATTCTTGCCAGTCATATGCGGCAGAGTTGGTTACAGTCTGAGACGGGAGATTTTGAAGGGTTGATTCAGGTTTAGGTTACTGAGGTAGGCGAGGTGCAGTGCAGGATGGATGTGGAGAGGATGTTTCCTGTTGTAGGCAAATCTAGAATTAAGGACTATTTAAAAAATATAAGAGGAAGACGATGATTTTTAGGTCGAGGCAGACATTAAGGCAGACAATGAATTTTTTTCTCTCTCTCTCTCTCTTGGAGGATCATGATCTTTTGGAGTTTCTAACATTGTTTTCAAGGCAGTGGTAGATAGCTGCCTGATGTGCAAGGGAGGAATGAAATAGGTCACGAGGGCTGGATGGGAATGCAGAGTTGAGACTACAATCTGGTCCCAGCCCTCTCTGATTGAAAGGCAGAGCAAGCTTGAGCAGCTGCTCGTAACGTGGGTATGATTGTACCCGTACAAAAACTTAGTGTGGTACCGAGGGTCTGTTATGTTTAGGGTTGCCAGCTGGCCTGTATTCGCCGGAACATCCCGTATTTTGGGCTGAATTGGTTTGTCCCGTAGGGGACCGCCCTTGACCTGTATTTGACTGCTACTACTCGGGTCATGGGGACTGTCGGGTCGGAATGCCACGTCTGGCCCTGCCTCACCTGCCCTGGCGTGGTGCAGCCCATAGAGTGCAACAGCAGCACCTTGACCGTGGCCCCGTCGGTTGACAGCGGTCCTATGGTACCATTGACCACATTGGAGGATTATCTTTAATCTGATTTTTCTGGGCTTTTATCTTGCACTAAACATTATTCCCTTTATCCTGTACCTGTACACTACATGTATAGTCTTTCTGTTGACTGGATAGCATATAACAAACAAGCTTTTCACCATACCTCGGTACACATGACAATAAACTAAACTAAACGTTGTGGGAGCTTGCTGTATACACATTGGCTGCTGTGTTTCCCACATTAATGCAATGACTGCACTTCAGAAGTACTTCTTTGGGTATAAAGGGACACGTGCTTTAGAAGTGCAAATCTGTTTTTCGTTTATGTTTAGTGACACTGTGAAATGATCACTTCACTTAATATGCTTATTTGAATCAAGCAGTAGGTGCCTGCAAATTATGAGTGCTAGAGATGAAAAATGTCACCACATTTTAGGAAGTGTTCAGATGAACGTTTGAAGAATCGTAATGTGCAGGGCTGTGGATGAAGAGCTCAGAAATGGGACGGACCTAAAGAATATTTTTGACTGGTTGAATAGATGCCTCCTGTGCAGTAAACAGATGCAATTCAACGATTTAAATTTAGGAATATTGCTTTATGAATTACCCCCTGGAGAAGAACTAGAACTGGTGACAATATACAAAGAGTGTCAGTATCTGTACAGGGAGGGTTGGGGGGACAACAGTCGCTTTAAGCACTATGCATTACTTTAAAGACGGCGAGGTCTGATTGATTCAACACTAAAACAAATTAAGGGTCCCGCTATAATGTTTCAGTCAAACTCAATTATCCCAATGAGCAATAAATCTCTTGACTCAGTTCATGTTCAACTTTTATTTCCTGTCCCTTGTGTGAACCTTTAGCTGGTTTAAATTGCAGACAGTGGCTTCTGCCGATACCATCCTGTACTCCTGAAACTCGTAAGAATATCAGATTGAGGAAGTCACCCAGCCGAACATGTTGCAGCTTCACTACCCGCTCACCCTCTGGTTATTAGTCAGAATGGGTGGTTTAGAAAAGGTCTCAGCCACTACTGCAGTCTTTTATAGGTAAAGTGTTCTGCATACATTTCTGCATAGAGGCTGGAACCAAAGCCAGGCAATCTAGACATGATGCATGAAATTAGTTCTTCAAACACAAACAAATGGAAAATCTTCCATCCCCAGCAAAGGCCTTGAGGCTGTTGAAAAATGTGAATGAGAGAATGAAATGTAATAAGGATCCAGCAGGTAAAGTTGTAATGCAGAGATGCCGTGATTTAATTCAATGGCAAAATGGGTTTGAGGGGCTGACTGGACACTCCTCTTTCAAAAAGAATTTAGACATAAAATTAGCATTTGATGAGCATTTTACAGCACTGGGCCAGAGTTTCTTTTAGAAGGTTGAGGGAGGACCTCATTGAATCTTACAGCATAATGAAAGGCATAGATAGAGTGGTTATGGAAAGAATGTTTTCACTGGTGGGAGAGTCTAGGACCAGAGGTCAGAGCCTCAGAATTAAAGGGCGCTCTATTAGAAAAGTGAGGGGGAACTTCTTTAGTCAGAGGGTAGTTAATCTGTGGAACTCGTTGCCACAGAGGGCTGTGGAGGCCGTCAGTGGATATTTTTAATGCAGAGATAGACAAGTTCTTGATTAGAACGGGTGTCAAGGGTTATGGAGAGAAGGCAGGAAAATGCGATTAGGAGGCAGAGATAAACCATGATTGAATGGCGCAGTAGACTTGATGGGCCGAATGGCCTTATTCTACTCCTATAACTTGTGAACGAGAACAAAATGCTGGGGTAACTCAGCATTTCTGGAGAAAAGAAATAGGTGATGTTTCGGGTTGAGACCCTTCTTCAGGATTAGGTGATGTTTCGGGTCGAGATCCTTCTTCAGACTTAGACAAAATTAATTCTTGCTTTACTCTTTCATTACTATTTGTTTTGTGCTTCCTTTTTGGGGAAAAAAAACAAGGCATATTGCAAGCAATGGAGAGAGAATGCTGGAAAAAGCCCTGTGGTTTGGGGAAAAAAGAGCAAAAGTCAAGTCTCAGGTCGAAAACTCTGCCTTTGATGTAATTATTCCATTGGTTAGGTCTAGGTTTGCTATTATTGCAGATGTACGAGGTACAATAACACGCTTTTTTCTGCATGCTATCCAAACAGATTAGATATTATATATAAATATAATTAAGTCAAACTCAAGAACAATAGGTAAAGCAAAGGGGAAGACAGAGATGGACCACCAGAGGTGCCGTTCGATTGGCAGCCTCTGCCAACAGTCTGTCTGTTTTTTCGTCTTTTTGTTATTTTTAGTCTGTTTAAAAGTATGTTTTGGAGGTTTCTTAATCTTTTTATGTGGGGAAGGTGGGGAGGGTAAGGGGGAAGCCATCTCTTAGTCACTTCCTGGTCGAGGATGCGACTATTCTCCGAGTCGCGTCATCGCCCCCCCCCCCCCCCCCCCGGACACAGCCTACCATCTGGATTGGCGCAGCCTTACCTGCCGGAGACTGACCAGAGCTTCAGCAGCGGCGCAGCACAGATTTACCATCGCGGAGTTGTGGTTGCGGAGCTTCTAGCCGCGGGCGGCGCTAACTTTAACATCGAGTAGTCCTGGTCGGCCTGTAGACTCCGGTAAGAAGTGGCTGATTTGGAAACTCTAAGCCGCTGAGAAGGTTCTTCTGTTCCGACGTCGGAGTTCCAATCATCCCGGCGAGAGGGCCTGAACATTGGGCCGCCGTAGCAGCGACTGCGGAGGTCTCAAAAGGCCCCGACCGCGGGTGAACAAAGAGGAAGATGACTGAACTTTATTGCCTTCCTCCACAGTGGGAAACGTTGATTCCGCTGTGTGGGGATGTTCATGTTAAATTCTATCGTGTGTTGTGTTCCTTTTATTCGTATGGGTGTGTGGTAACTCCAATTTCACTATAGCAATAGGTGCATGTGACAATAAATGTAAATTTGATTGTGGAATATATTTCCACGCATCAGTTCGATAGACAATGTCTACAATGGGGTAGATGCAAATCTGACAGTACCCTAGCTTATGGAAGAACTGTTCCTCATTTTACAGGCATGTGTTGTGTTCTTTGTTTTTCAAACATTTTCTGCTTTTTACTTCAGATTTCCAGCATCTGCAATTTCTTTGATTTTTCACAGCCAATGAAGTACTTTTTGTCATGGAGTCACTACTGTCATGTCGGAAACATATCAGCCAATTTTTTCACAGCCAAGATCCCATAAACTCGCACCACCGCGATGTGCCATCTGTTTCGGTGTTGTTAATTGAAAGACTACATTTAGCGAGGGTACCAGGGATAAGGTCCCGCTTCACTTCATGGGATATTTTACATCTGATTTGGTTTGCAGACGGGAACACACAGTTTAAATCCTTCAATGAAAGATGCGTCGCAGCACTCCCATTGCACTACAGGAGAGTGTTAGCTGAGAATATAATGCTCAGGTCTCTCAAGAAAGCCAACAACCTTTACTCTGAGGCAAGTGAGCTGCCCACTGAACCACAGCTGACACTTGCGGTTCAGGGAGGGATTTCACTTGCCCTGATATCTAGGTCAATACACAGCATTCCGATTGAACTAACAAAGACCCATCTCCCAATTATTCCCTCAGGAGACTTCAGAATATTGCAGTCGGCATCAAGTCAGGCTTCAATCAGCAAACACATCATTGAACAGCAATTGAAAAAAGTATTCAAATTTACAAAGGCTCAACAAGCTGCTTTGTAACAAATGTAAACTTGGGAAATGATTTGGTTACATTAATTTGGTTACAAAGAAAATTAGCTACTTTAATTTTGTTGTTTTTTTACATTTTGAAGTTAGAGGATTATACAGCATGGAAACAGGCTCTTTGGCCCAACCCATTCATGTCGACCCAGTTACCTATCAGAACTAGTCCCTTTTGCCTGCATTTGCCCATATGTTTCCCACCTCCACCACTTCTGGCAACTCGTTCCACATATTCACCACCCCCTGCAAGAAAAATAGTGCATCTAAAGTCCTCTAAGTCTTTCTCCTCCACCGTAAATCTACATTCTTTAGTTTTAGACACCCATACCACGGGAAAATGACTGTGAGCATCCATCTTATCTTCTTAAGGCTTGGGGTTAGGATTGTGGGAGACTTGGAAGGAATCCCTGGACTCCTTTTTGTTGCAGAACTTGATGTTTTCTATAAATTTTTTAATTTACAACACACATTCAACAATTAAGGCTGCCCTGGCCCATTGTGAAATAAAAATAAATCTGTGCTCTTGCACGCTTGTTTTCGTCATCTTGGACAGCAATTTTATAATTAACTGAGATAGGCATGTGGGCAGTAGTAGAGCCCACATCCCAATCTCAGTAGAGTTGCTACCTTACAGCGCTGACAGTGCCAGAGAACAGGGTTCAATCATGGCTAGGGGTGCATTGGCTGTACGGGGGTTGTATGTTCTCCCCGTGACTGTGTGGGTTTTCTCCGAGAACTTCGGTTTCCTCCCACGCTCCAAAGACATACAGGTTTGTTGGTTAATTGGCTTGCTAAATATGTAGAAATTGTCCCTGGTGTAGGATAGTGTTAATGTGTGGAGATTGCTGGTTAGTGCAAACTCGGTGGGCCGAAGGGCCTGCTTCCACGCTGTATCTCTAAACTAAACTAGATAACCTTAACAGGTAGACATAAATACAGGAGAAACTGAGCGGGTGAGGCAGCATCTATGGAGAGAAGGGATAGGCGATGTTTCAGGTCGAGACCCTTCTTCAGATTCTTCTTTGAAGAAGGGTCTCGACCCGAAATGTCAGCCATTCCTTCTCTCCAGAGATGCTGCCTGTCCCGCTGAGTTACTCCAGCATTTTGTGTCTATTTACGAGTGCTCGTCTGTACAGACTTCGTACGTTCTCCCTGTGACCTGCGAGGGGGTTTCTCCGGTATCTTCGGTTTCCTCCCACACTCCAAAGACATACAGGTTTGTAGGTTAATTGGCTTGGTATAAGTGTAAATTGACCCTAGTGTGTGTAGGATACGATTAGTGTGCGGGCATTGCTGGTCGGTGCGGACTCGGTGGGCCGATGGGCCTTTTTCTGCGCTGTATCTTAGGCCTTTTCTGCGCTGTATTTCTAAATTAAACTAAACTAAACTAAATCAAAGGGGAATGCATCAGATGGGTATTCATGAGGGTGAATAAGTTACAGAAGGATGGGAAATAAGTTGAGGGACAATTTGATAATGGGAATGCTTCCCCTGAGAGGAAGCATAGGCCCAAAGAGGCAAAACAATCTTGTGAATTTGTTTTTAATAGTGTTTCAATGTAATATAGATGCTGTAATAAATTTTCAGAGTGATTTAATGTATTTACTTTTTTTAAATGCCTCTTTAAAGTACATTTTCAAGAGCAGGCAATGAACTAATACTGACTTATCTATGTGTTATGTTATTTAAGGCACACTGGCTCCTTCACAGTTTTACATAGGGTCATGAATGAATTAATAGGGGGAGAGATTCCAATATATAACCAAGACAACTTATTATTATCCACAGTAATTAAAATATTTTAAAAATGCAGTTGCAATGTTATTGTCCAAAATGAAATCCATAATAACATATTAGAGGGAGATGCTGAGGTCTGAAGCAAGATTGTGTCATTTCTATTTCTATTTAGAGTGTAATTTGTTCCCCTCTGCTCTCCAAAATCATGGTCCAGCTGTTCATTAATTCAGCATTCACTTATGTTTTGATGGCTGAACTCATTTTAAACTCCACCTGCCCCTTCCAACTACACTAGACAACTTGGTTGTTTATCCCCGTGCAGCTTTGCAAGGACATGCTCAGTTCAGCAATGTGGTGAAGAGAGATGTTTTCCAAGGGAAACAGAAGAGCTAATCTTCCATAACAAAAAATTTCATCCTCCAGAAATATGAGGGCTGACATTTAGAAAAGTCCGAGTTGTCCAGCCCAAAACACTCTGGCTGACTGGGTCTGCACTTACCAGAGCAGAACCGTTTACATGGATCCTACCCCCATACCATTTTATTCTCCAAACATTACATCAACTACATGCAAACTGAAGGAACAGCACCTCTTATTCCGCTTGGGTGGATAACAACCCAGTGGTATGAACATTGAATATTCCAATTTCAACTAATAGCCCCACTCCCTCCCCTCACAACCAATTTTCTTTCCCCCCTTATCCCACCCTGGTTTGCACATTTTTCTCCCACCATCTTCCACTTCCCTCCATCACCCTGCTGCTTTCCCCTCCTCTGTACGCTCATTTCCCCCTCCATCCCCCATCACCTTCGATCTCAGTTCCCATTTCCCTTTTATGCCCCGTCTTTCCTCTCCCACTGTCCCTTTCTACATGTATCCCTCTTTCAGGCTTTGCACCACTCCTCTTCTTTCATTAACTGACACACTTATGTCTCTTTTTCTCCTCTAGACTTTGTTACTGCCTCCACCCATCTGCCAAACAGCCCACATACCTGTATCCACCTATAAATAGATAGACACAAAGTGCTGGAGTAGCTCAGCAGGTCAGGCAGCATCTCTGGAGGGAAAGGATGGATGACGTTTCGGGCCAGGTGCCGCCTTCAGCCTCTTTTCTCCAGAGATGATGCATGACCCGCTGAGTTATTCCAGCACTTTGTGTCTATCTTTGGTATAAACCAGCATCTGCAGTTCTTTCCTCCACCTATCACTCGCCAGACTTTGCTTCACCCCTACATCTCCTATCCAGTTTTCTCCCCATACTCCATCATCAGGTCCTGACCCAAAGAGTTGTCTATCTGTTGCCTCGACAGATGCTGCCTGGTCCGCTGAGTTCTTCCAGCACATTCATTTTTTGTCACAATTCCAGCATCTGAAGTCTCATGTTTCTCCCTTGCATCAACTCTCCCCATATTCCACCATTCCACTGGACCAATTCACAGTGCAGCGGTAGAGTTGCTGCCTTACAGGCCTTGCAGTGCCAGAGACCCAGGTTCGATCCTGACTACTGGTGCTGTCTGTATGGAGTTGGTACGTTCTCCCCGTGACCTGCGCGGGTTTTCTCCGAGGTCTTTGGTTTCCTCCCACATTCCAAAGATGTACAGGTTTGTAGGTTAATTGGCTTGGTATGAGTGTAAAATCGTCCCTAGTGTGTGTAGGGTAGTGGTAATGTGCGGGGAGCGCTGTTCGGTGCGGGTTCGGTGGGCCGAAGGGCCTGTTTCCACTCTATATCTCTAAACTAAACTAAAGAGTGCTAATCAACCTACCAAAGTGTAACTTCTAGGGATATTGGAGAAACCGGAGCAATTAGGGGAAACCCATGTAGCCACAGAAAAACATGCAAACTCCATGTAGATTACATTTGAGGTCAGGATTTAACCAAGGTCGCTGGAGCTGTGAGGCAGCAGCTTGGTGAGTTGCATCAACGTGCTGCCCCTTTGTTTTCTTGAAAATAGTTTATTTACAATATTTCAGTATTTCTGATTACATTTTTCATTGACTCAAAAAAATTGAACTTTTGTACAAAAGACTCTTTAGACTTGTTCACTGTCCTGTCAATAGAGGCCATTCACAGTGAAAGGCAGGGCTCTGGGGAGTGTCGTAGAGCTGAGGGATTTTGGAGTGCAGGTACATAGTTCCTTAAAAGTGGCATCACAGGTACATAGGGTGGTCAAGAAGGTTTCAGTACATTGGCGTTCATCAGTTCGGGTATTGTATAAAAGAATATTACGCTACAGTTGTATAATGCATTGGTGAGACCACATTTGGAGTACTGTGTTCAGTTTTGGTCACCCTGCTGTAGGAAAAATGTTGTTAAACTGGAAAGAGTGCAGAGAAGATTTACAAGAATGTTGGCGGGACTTGAGGATCTGAGCTATAGGGAGAGGTTGGGCAGGCTAGAAATCTATTTGTTGGACTGCAGGAGGATGAGGGGTGATCGTGTAGAAGTGTATAAGATCTAGAGGGAAATAGATAAAATAGATGCACAGTCTTTTACCCAGAGTGGGGATTGAGAACCAGTGGCATAAGTGTAAAGTGAAAGAGGAAAGATTTAATCACAGCTTTTTCACAGAGGATGGTGGGTCTAAGGGACGAGCTGCCAGAGGAGGTAGTTGAATCACGTACTATAACAACATTTAATAGACATTTGGACAGGTACATGCATAGGAAAAGTTTAGAGGCCTATTGGCTAAACACATACAGTGTAGATGGGCATCTTGGTCGGCATGGGCAAGTTGGGAAGTAGGGCCTGTTCCTATGCTGTATGACTCTGATAAAAAAAAATCTTGTAATATAGATCTTTTAGCCAAATGAAAGCACGCATCTTCAGACCAGGAGTTGCATTTTGCGGCTTTTAATGTTGACTTAATGGCAAAAGAATCATGAATCTGTAGGAAGAAGACATTCATCAATATTTGTGGATGTGACTGTGGGCCCTCTGAGTGAAACTGCTTGGAGAATCTAACCCATGCCTTACTTTTCACATATGGTCCTACAGATTGATTTGTATGCAATATGAAAGGCCATTCATCAGAACCAATATATAATTTCAGCAATGAAAAACTACTTTGAAGATCAAAACGTGTAGGGATGTATTGCTGATGCTGGTTTGGCTGAAATGTCACCTATTCCCCTTCTCCAGAGATGTTGTTTAACCCGCTGAGTTACCCCAGGATTTTGTGTCCATCTACTCTGAAGAATATCTGTGAATTGACAGCCTCTGCCTTTTAGATATGCAGCTTTCAAATTTTTGGGTGCAGCCTTTTCTTGCTTTATGTTTCCGTCTATGACTCAATAAATCTGTCCTTGAAAGATGGTGTTTGCCACAACAGAAAATCTAATAATATTGGCTGATCTATAGTTTTGTGATCTTGCTTATGGTGCTGGCGTCTATAATGGACCTGTTGAAACTACAACTAGTCTTGTGAGGCACATTGTCACCAGTAGCCAGTGTTGCCATCTGCTCCTGTCATCAGTTGGCTGAATCATAAGGACTCAAATACCATGCTGGCGAAAATGCTTGAAATGCTTAACAAATCAGGCAGCATCTATGGAAAGAGAAATAGAGTTAACGTTTCAAGTCAAAGACGTTTTTATTTATGGATGCCTTTCTGGTCACATAGATTTAATTTTATGAGTTTCATACTTTTTCTCAGGGTAGAAAGTCCCTTCAAAAACACACACTCATTTAGTGAATTGCAACCTTACGTCACCACCTTTGTTCTTAAAATGAGTGGGCATGTTATACGCAATTGACAATTGCACTTGGGGAGGAGTGTATTGAGAGGGGGTGGGGGTGAGGGGGGTGGAAGAAGAGTTAATGGGTTGAGAAAATGCTACGTTTAAAAAGTCCAGATAAATGAGTAAAATGTCCAGGAAAAATACACAAAACTGATGGCTCTAATGCATTCTGCATTCACTGAAAATAGGTGAATTCACAGCACAATTAGAAATATGTGGGTAAGATCCCAATACTATTACAGAGAAATGAAGAAACGGCAGCCACATTAAAGACATATTTTACATTGAACCTCACAAAAGAGAACACAGAAAATATTGGAAAATAATGAATTTGGAAATTATCATTTGTAAAAGTAGTTATGTAGAAATTAATGGGATATAGAGAGGAGATAAAGCCCCAGGATTTCATGACGCGCGTCCCACGGTTTAGAGGCAGGTGGCGATGGATCTGTGCCCATTATCAGGTGGCTTAAAGACCTGGGGCACAGAATAGGGATAACGGTGACATTTAAACAAGAACATTTGAAGAAAAGTTTTAACTCGGAGAGAGATATAAATATGTAATTCACCATCTGCGAGAATCACAGAATCGAATCAATCTGTGCTTTCCAAAGGGAATTAGGTAGGCATATGAGAGAGAATATTGTGCACAACCACGTGGTAAGAGCAGGGCAATGGAACTGATGGATTTCTCTCCTGGAGGTTAACACCGATTTGATATGCTGCGTTTTGTGATTTCAGGGAGCATTATGGATCGACCACATAGTGTTGTCCTCATGTCAGATCTTTAGACTTTAGAGATACAGCATGAAACAGGCCCTTCGGCCCACCGGGTCTACACTGACCAGCTAGCACTTTCCTACGCACCAGGGACAATTTATAATTTTACCAAAGCCAATGAACCTAAAAACCTCTATGTCCTTGGAGTGTGGGAGGAAACCGGAGCACGTGGAGCGAACCCAATTGGTCACATGACAACGTACAAACTCCATACAGACAGCAATAGTAGTCAGGATCAAAACCGGGTCCCTGGCGCTGTAAGGCAGCAACTCTAGCAGTGCGCCAGTATTAGATGAGAGCTCGCACTACACGAGAGTCATTGGTGAACCTGCCGATAGTTAAGGCAGCCTTTCAGGTTTTGTACCAAGGAGAATGCATATTGTTAATATTTAGACCAGTGAATAGGTACAGGCCAGCGTAACACTCAATGTTGTTTTTTTAGTGGTGCAGGAACGGCCCTTCGGCCTACTGAGTTTTTCCGCCGACCAGCAATCCCCACACACTTTAACGCTATCTTACCTACTAGGGACAATTTACTATTGTACCAAGCCAATTAACTTACAAACCCATATGTCTTTGGGTGTGGGAGGAAACCGGAGAAAACCCACGCTGGTCACTGCAGAACGTATAAACTCCATCCAAGCTCCCATAGACAGGATCTCTTGCGCTGTAAGGCAGCAACTCTACCGTGCCACCCAGTATTGAGACCCACGGGGCAGAAAGAGGGCGACGGAGGATTGAAACTCCTCCATTATTGTGGCAAGTGGAAGAAACCCTGTGTGGATTTAAAACGATGATGACTGGATCGTATAAACTATTAGGCTGCAGAGCTGGGGAATCGGATTAGGTGATGGAATTCTTTTGTTAGCCAACATGGACAAGATGGGATAAATGTCATAAATTTCTGTGGTTTCATTATGTAATGCCCAAGATATTTTGTTGACTAGATATTCCATCGTGCAAGAATATTTGTCAGGATAATTCAGGGATTTATGCTCTGAATCAAAGATTAATCAATAAAATGTTTCTTGGGACCTATTAACCTCTACCCTCTGAATTCCCAAATGGGTGAAGCACTGAGCTGAGAGTGCAAATTCATAAATTGCTCTCTTTAATGTGGATGCAAGTGTAACAGCAACATCATGAAACATTCAGCAATCACCTTGTGGCAGCAACTGGTGGCTGCCAGATCTTGAAGGTGGGGTAACTTCACAATTTACTGTCGGCACTCAGGGCGTGGGCTGCAATTGTAGAGTGATCAAAAACTTAGAGTGGACTTCAGGAGCTGAGGTAACGGCCAAAGGAAATAAATTGTGCACTCTAGCTGTATCCAGGTGGATCGAAAAAGAGTCCGGGCAGAACCAGGAAATTTGCCTTTCGGATAATTGTGAGTCTTTTAAATCAGGTTCCAATTAAGTCCGGCAATGGAAGCACGCAGGCACCATCAACTTCAAGCAGTTCTTGTGGTTTGGACTTTCTGCTTATCTTTTCTCTGCTCTCAGCCAAGTCTCTGCAAGCATATGAAACTGTCGATGCTGGAACCTTGAGCAAAACATATAGTACTGGAATGCACTTTTTGAGTATGGACCCTTCTTCACACTTTAGTTGGCTAAGTCTATAGAATCCTCGTCATTTTTATCGATCCCAAAAGAGTCCAGGTGCAATGTAGGGGCGCAAAGGGGTGAGGAAATTATTAGAAGTAATACTTCATATCAATAATCTTGAGGACAGACACAAATACTGGGGGGGGGGGGGGGTAGATTTGGTTTGTGACCACTCTACCACTCCACAAGCTTTCAATTGCACATCAATGCCTCTACTTCTATAGAAGGCATAGGAAGATCAGCATGTCCCCAAAACCCTCACCAACTTCTACAGATGTGTCGTAGAAAACATCAGGATGCTTCACCGCGTGCTTTGGGAACAGCTCCATCCAAGACTGCAAGAAATTGCAGAGAGTTGTGGAATTAACTCAGAACATCACACAAACCACCCTCCTTCAATTGACTCCATCTACACTTCTGGCCATCTCGGCGCAGCCGCCAGCATAAACTAGGGTTACCCCATCTTCCCCACCTCTCCCATCCGGCAAGAGGTACAGAAGGTTGACAAAGCATACCCCAAATTCAGGAACAGTTTCTTCCCAGCCGTTATTAGGCAACTGATCATCTAGAGTATAGCCCTGACCCCCCCCCCCCCCCCATCTAATTCATTGGAGACCTTTGAATTATCTTTAATCCAACACTAAATGTTGTGCCGTTTATCCTTTATCTTTGCAGTGAGGATAGCTTGATTATATCATGTATAATCTATTTGACTGGTTAGCACTCAAACAAAAGCTCTTTACTGTACCTCAGCACACGCGACAATATTAAACTAAACAATACAAGGAAATTCTGCTGCAGGATTTTCAATATTCCCTCTCACTTTATTCATCAGAAATTAAACCCTTCAGCTGCATGGTGATATGCTCTATGTGTTGTTAAGCCTACTGCAAGGTGACAGCCATTCATTGTATGGAACAGGCATTTTGAATGGGAGGAGAGCAAGTGTAAGTTCATTAAAATTATCTATTGGCTGTGGATCGTTGAAGGGGCAGGTCCTTGTGCACTGGCCTGTCACCTTATATTGATCTGCAAGCCATTCATTTCAGCTTGACTTGACGTTCTCCTGCAGCAGTTATGATTGCATCAGTCACCTCTGATTGCCATCTGGGGCTTGCCAATTTTAGTTGGCGGTGAGCACAGCTGTTCACACAAAGGACAGGAAAGCAATGCATTCTTGCATGCAACCGGAGAGCTTTTCAGAGGATAGGGGTTGACGGAGGGCCAGGGAGCAGTGGGGATGGGGACGGACGTATCTCACAGTGCAGTGTATTTTTGTTTTGCAACACAGGAGCTCAGGACAATGAGAGGCTGCAGTGCAATGTCGCATTTTAATCTGAGGACCCAACACTCCTTTGTTGATTGACAAGTGAAAGCCATTAGTGGGTTTCTTGTAAATACGTGCGATAGATGAATGAACTAAAATGAAAGAAAACTGAAATTCGATTCCATTTGCCTATCAGTTGTGCTTGAATTTTTAAGGCTACCCACAATATTATTACCTCACAATATAAC